>WNWK01016159.1:0-45709 GCA_009830355.1 Cherax destructor
CTCACAAACACACTGTGGTCTCTGTCTCACACACACTCTGTGGTCTCTGTCTCACACACACACTGTGGTCTCGGTCTCACAAACACACTGTGGTCTCTGTCTCACAAACACACTGTGGTCTCTGTCTCACACACACACTGTGGTCTCTGTCTCACACACACACACTGTGATCTCTGTCTCACACACACACAGTGGTCTCTGTCTCTCACACACTGTGGTCTCTGTCTCACACACACAGTGATCTCTGTCTCACACACACACTGTGGTCTCTGTCTCACACACACACAGTGATCTCTGTCTCACACACACACAGTGATCTCTGTCTCACACACACACACTGTGGTCTCTGTCTCACACACACACAGTGGTCTCTGTCTCACACACACACTGTGGTCTCTGTCTCACACACACACAGTGGTCTCTCTCTCTCACACACACTGTGGTCTCTGTCTCACACACACACAGTGGTCTCTGTCTCACACACACACAGTGGTCTCTGTCTCTCACACACACAGTGGTCTCTGTCTCTCACACACACAGTGGTCTCTGTCTCACACACAAAGTGGTCTCTGTCTCACACACACACAGTGGTCTCTGTCTCACACACACACAGTGGTCTCTGTCTCACACACACACAGTGGTCTCTGTCTCACACACACACAGTGGTCTCTGTCTCACACACACAAAGTGGTCTCTGTCTCACACACACAAAGTGGTCTCTGTCTCACACACACAAAGATGTCTCTGTCCATATCAACGGCACTAAATGACACTAGAGGTCAGGTGTCGCCGGCTTGTCGACTCATCTTTTGCATACGACAGTAGGAAAGAGATGGCAGGGCAACCTGATTCTCACCCCCATTATTCATGGCACCATCACCCACCATTTCTCATGGTATGTGACTGAAGACAGTCTTATACACACACACACACATACACACACACACACACACCTCACTATGCAGTAGAATCCCCCAGGGCCCCTTCTCCCCCACCCCCACAGACCCCCCGAAACACAGTGTTGGAGAGGAAACTGAATGTATGGTACACGAACGCAGATGGAATAACGAATAAGTGGGAGGAGTGGCATGAAAGAATCAAAGAGGCATCACCGGACATCATAGCCCTCACTGAAACAAAGCTCACAGGGATGATAACAAATGCCATCTTTCCAACAGGATACCAGATCCTGAGGAAAGACAGAGGAACAGAAAGGAGGAGGAGTGGCACTGCTGATCAAAACAGATGGGATTTTGATGAGCTGGAGAGAGGGACAGAGGAGAAGCAGGAGATTGTATAATAGGAACACTTCAGTCCGGAGGTCCAAAGGTGATAATTGCAGTGATGTATAACCCACCACAGAACAGCAGGAGACCAAGGCAAGAGTATGATGAGAGTAATAGAGCGATGGTTGACACACTGGCCGAATTGGCCAGAAGGGCTCATGCGAGCAGGGCGAAGCTACTGATCATGGGCGATTTCAACCATAAGGAAATCGATTGGGAGAACTTAGAACCACATGGGGGCCAAGAAACATGGAGGGCTAAAATGATGGAGGTGGTACTGGAAAATCTCATGTACCAACATGTAAAGGACAATACCAGAGAGAAAGGGGAGGACGAGCCAGCGAGACTGGACCTAGTATTCACCCTGAGTAGCGCAGATATTGAGGACATCACACATGAAAGCCCCCTTGGGGCCAGTGATCATATGGTTCTAAGCTTCGACTACATAGTAGAGTTACAAGTGGAGGGGGAAGCAGGAAGGGCTGCACAAATGAAGCCAAACTACAAGAAAGGTGACTACGTGGGCATGAAGAACTTCCTGCACGGAGTTCAGTGGGACAGAGAGCTGGCAGGGAAGTCGGTAAACGAGATGATGGAATATATGACAACAATTTGCACGGAAGCTGAGGAGAGGTTTATACCCAAGGGTAACAGGAGAAGCGAAAAAGCCAGGATGAGCCCATGGTTCACCCAAAGGTGCAGGGAAGCCAAAACCAAGTGTGCCAGGGAATGGAAGAAGTATTGAAGGCAAAGGACCCAGGAGAATAAGGAGAACAGTCGTAGAGCCAGAAATGAATATGCACAGGTAGAAGGAAGCCCAAAGACAATACGAAAATGACATAGCAGCGAAAGCAAAATCTGACCCAAAGCTGTTGTACAGCCACATCAGGAGGAGAACAACAGTCAAGGATCAGGTGATCAGGCTGAGGAAGGAAGGAGGGAGGTCACAAGAAATGACCACGAAGTGTGTGAGAGCTCAACATGAGATTCAAAGAGGTGTTCACAGAGGAAATAGAAGGGCCTCCAGAAAGGAGGAGAGGTAGGGTACACCACCAGGTGCTGGACACGATAAACACAACTGAGGAGGAAGTGAAGAGGCTACTAAGCGAGCTAGATACCTCAAAGGCGATGGGGCCGGACAACATCTCACCATGGGTCCTGAGAGAGGGAGCAGAGGAGCTATGTGTACCCCTAACAACAATCTTCAACACGTCTATCGAAACAGGGCAACTACCAGAGGTATGGAAGACAGCAAATGTAGTTCCAATTTTTAAAAAGGAGACAGAAACGTAGCACTAAACTACAGACCAGTGTCACTGACATGTATAGTATGCAAGGTCATGGAGAAGATTATCAGGAGAAGAGTGGTGGAGCACCTAGAAAGGAATGAGCTTATCAACGAAGGCCAACACGGTTTCAGGGACGGGAAATCCTGTGTCACAAACCTACTGGAGTTCTATGACAGGGTGACAGCAGTAAGACAAGAGAGAGGGGTGGGTAGATTGCATATTCTTGGACTGTAAGAAGGCGTTTGACACAGTCCCACACAAGAAGATTAGTGCAGAAGCTGGAGGACCAGGCAGGGATAACAGGGAAGGCACTACAATGGATCAGGGAATACCTGTCAGGAAGACAGCAGCGAGTCATGGTTCGTGGCGAGGTGTCAGAGTGGGCGCCGGTGACGAGTGGGGTGCCACAGGGGTCAGTCCTAGGACCGGTGCTGTTTCTGGTGTTTGTGAACGACATGACGGAAGGAATAGACTCCGAAGTGTCCCTGTTTGCAGATGATGTGAAGTTGATGAGAAGAATTCAATCGGAAGAGGACCAGGCAGAACTACAAAGGGATCTGGATAGGCTTCAAGCCTGGTCCAGCAATTGGCTCCTGGAGTTCAACCCAACCAAGTGCAAAATCATGAAGATTGGGGAAGGGCAAAGAAGACCGCAGACGGAGTACAGTCTAGGGGGCCAGAGACTACAAACTTCAATCAAGGAAAAAGATCTTGAAGTGAGTATAACACCAGGCACATCTCCTGAGGCGCACATCAACCAAATAACTGCTGCAGCATATGGGCGCCTAGCAAACCTAAGAACAGCATTCCGACATCTTAATAAAGAATCGTTCAGGACCCTGTACACTGTGTACGTTAGGCCCATACTGGAGTATGCAGCACCAGTTTGGAACCCACATTTATCCAAGCACGTAAAGAAACTAGAGAAAGTTTGCAACAAGACTAGTCCGGAGCTAAGGGTATGTCCTACGAGGAGAGGTTAAGGGAAATCGACCTGACGACACTGGAGGACAGGAGAGATAGGGAGGACATGATAACGACATATAAGATACTGAGAGGAATTGACAAGGTTGATAGAGACAGAATGTTCCAAAGATGGGACACAGCAACAAGGGGACACAGTTGGAAGTTGAAGACTCAGATGAATCACAGGGATGTTAGGAAGTATTTCTTCAGTCACAGAGTAGTCGGGAAGTGGAATAGCTTGAGAAGCGATGTAGTGGAGGCAGGTTCCATACACAGCTATAAGAAGAGGTATGATAAAGCTCATGGCGCAGGGAGAGTGACCCAGTAGCGGCCAGTGAAGAGGCGGGGCCAGGAGCTATGTCTCGACCCCTGCAACCACAACTAGGTGAGTACAACTAGGTGAGTACACACACACGGAAATAGGACTAACAACACTGGAGGAAAGAAGGGTCAGAGGAGACATGATAACGACATACAAAATACTGCGGGGAATTGACAAGGTAGACATTGACAGGATGTTCCAGAGAGGGAACACAGAAACAAGGGGACACAACTGGAAGCTGAAGACTCAGATGAGTTAAAGGGATGTTAGGAAGCATTTCTTCAGCCACAGAGTAGTCAGGAAGTCTAATAGTCTAGAGAAAGATATAGTGGAGGTAGGAACCATACATAGTTTTAAGACAAGGTATGATAAAGCTCATGGAGCAGGGAGAGCAGAGACCCAGTAGCAGACAGCGAAGAGGCGGGGCCAGGAGCTGAGTCTCGACCCCTGCAACCACAATTAGGTGAGTACACACACACACACACAGACACTGTCACAGTGCTGTGACTCGACCCCTGCAACTACTACTAGGTGAGTACAACTAACTCACACAACACAGAGAGAATACGTAGAGTGAGAGAGAGTGAGAGAAAACTCTCCCTCGACAGTGAGCGACATGAGAGAAATGGAACATGGAACAGATATGAGGAACACAAATCATAAAGTTAATGAAATGACTTTGGTAGCAAATAAGATCAAAGTGAAACTGGTCTTTGAGGTCTGACAAAAGTTGGTAGAGGAGGTGAAGAAGAGAAGAGTGGAGGAGCAGGAAGAGAAGAGGGAAGAGAAGTAGAAAGAGTTTATAGGAAGAGAAGAGGGAAGAGAGGGAGAGAGAGAGAGAGAGAAGACAGAGGAGAGAAGAGACAGAGATGAGAGAGAGAAAGAAGAGGAGAGTAGAAGAAAAAAGAGAGAGAGAAGAAGAGAAGAAGTATATATAGAGAGAAGAGATGAGATGATACAGAGAAAAAGGAAGACATGATGGTGGATATAGACCATTAGATAGAGAAAAACAAGACATGGTGGTGTAGATAAACAAAAGAGAAGGAAGACATGAAACAAGTATATATAGAATGTGCATAACTGAGATGTGATCTGATTATCATGAGAAGAATGGAAGTAGACATGACGACATGAAACTCAGAGAGATGAGAAGAAGACAGACTGACTGAGACAAGAGAAGCAGAGAATGACTGAGACAAGAGAAGCAGAGAATAGACTGAGACAAGAGAAGCAGAGAATAGACTGAGACAAGAGAAGCAGAGAATAGACTGAGACAAGAGAAGCAGAGAATAGACTGACTGAGACAAGAGAAGAAGAGAATAGACTGATTGAAACAAGAGAAGGAGAGAATAGACTGAGACAAGAGAAGCAGATAATAGACTGAGACAGAGAACAGAGAGACAGAAGAGAGAATAGACTGACTGAGACAAGAGAAGAAGAGAATAGACTGAGACAAGAGAACGAGAATAGACTGAGAAAGAGAAGCAGAAATAGACGAAAAACAAGAAGAGAGCAGAGAATAGACTGAGACAAGAGAAGCAGAGAATAGACTGAGACAAGAGAAGCAGAATAGACTGAAAGAGAAGGAGAGAATAGACTGAACAAGAGAAGAAATAGCTGAGACAAGAGAAGAAGAGAATAGACTGAGAACAAGAGAAGAGAAATAGACTGAGACAAGAGAAGAGAGAATAGACTGAGAACAAGAGAAGCAGATAAAAGACTGACTGGACAAGAGAAGAGAAGATAGACTGATTGAAACAAGAGAAGGAGAAGAAAAGACTGACTGAAAAGAAAAGAGAACAGATAATGAACTGAAACAAGAGAAAGAGAAATAGACTGAGAACAAGAGAATGAGAGACAGACAGAAAACAGAGAAGGAGGATCTGATGAACAAGAGAAGGAAAATAGACTGAGAAACAAGAGAAGGAGAAGATAGACTGAGAAAAAAGAAGAGAAATAGACTGACTAAGACAAGAGAAGAGAAACAGACTGATGAAACAAGAGAAGGAGAAGATAGACGCTGAACAAGAGAAGAGAAGACAGACTGACTGAGAACAAGAGAGAAGCAGAAAATGGGGATAGACTTACTGAAACAAGAGAAGGAGAAGATAGACTGACTGAAACAAGAGAAGGAGAAGATAGACTGACTGAACAAGAGAAGAAGAGAACAGATTGACTGAAACAAGAGAAGAAGACAGACTGACTGAAACAAGAGAATGAGAAGACAGACTGACTGAAACAAGAGAAGGAGAAGATATACTGACTGAAACAAGACAAGGAGAAGATAGACTGACTGAAACAAGAGAAGGAGAAGATAGACTGACTGAAAAAAGAAGGAGAAGATAGACTGACTGAAACAAGAGAAGGAGAAAACAGACTGACTGAAACAAGAGAAGAAGAATAGACTGACTGAAACAGAGAAAGAAAGAGAGGAAGATAGAATGACTGAAACAAGAGAAAGAGAAAAGACTGACTGAAACAATAGAAGAGAAGATAGACTGACTGAAACAAGAGAAGAGAAGATAGACTGACTGAAACAAAGAAAGAAGAGAAGAACAGATATGACTGAGACAAGAGAAGAGAGAATAGACTGACTAGAAACAGAGAATAGAAGACAGACTGAACTGAAACAAGAGAAGAGAAGAAGACTGACTGAAACAAAAGAAGAAATAGACTGACTGAAACAAGAAGAGAGAAGATAGACTGACTGAAACAATGAGAAGGAGAAGAATAGACTGACTGAAATAGAGAGAAAGAAAAGACTAGACTGAAACAAGAGAAGAGACAGACGACTGAGACAAGAGAAGGAAGAAGACTGAAAGAGAAGCAAGAATTCTGAAACAAGAGAAGAGAGAGAATAGACTGAGAACAAGAGAAGAGAGAATAGACTGAGACAAAGAGGAAACAGAATAGACTGAGACAAGAGAAGCAGAAATAGACTGACTGAACAAGAGAAGAAAGATAGACTGATTGAAACAAAGAAGAGAAGATAGACTGGGACAAGAAGAAGCAGATAATTAGACTGAAACAAAGAAGAAGACAGATGACTGAGACAAGAGAAGAGAGAAGACTGACTGAACAAGAAGAATGAACAGAAGAATGAGACTGAAGACAAGAGAAGAGAAGATAGACTGACTGAGACAAAGAAGAGAGAAGAATAGACTGACTGAAACAAGAGAAGGAGAAGAGACTGACTGAAACAAGAGAAGGAGAAGACAGACTGACTGAAACAGAGAAGAAGAAGAATAGAAAAGAGACAAAGATAGACTGAAACAAGAGAAGAGAAGATAGATGACTGAAACAAGAGAAGAGAAAGATAGACTGACTGAGACAAGAGAAGAGAGAAAGATGACTGAGACAAGAGAAGAGAGAGACTGACTGAAACAAGAGAATGAGAAGACAGACTGACTGAAACAAGAGAAGGAGAAGATATACTGACTGAAACAAGACAAGGAGAAGATAGACTGACTGAAACAAGAGAAGAAGAAGATAGACTGACTGAAACAATAGAAGGAGAAGATAGACTGACTGAAACAAGAGAAGGAGAAAAGAGACTGACTGAAACAAGAGAAGGAGAAGACAGACTGACTGAAACGAGAGAAGGAGAAGATAAACTGACTGAAACAAGAGAAGAAGATAGACTGACTGAAACAAGAGAAGGAGAAGATAGACTGACTGAAACAAGAGAATGAGAAGATAGACTGACTGAACAAGAGAAGAGAGATAGATGACTGAAACAATGAGAAGAGAAGATAGACTGACTGAAACAAGAGAAGAGAAAAGACTGACTGAAACAAGAGAAGAAGACAGGTTGACTGAAACAATAGAAGGAGAAGACAGACTGACTGAAACAAGAGAAGGAGATAGGACTGACTGAAACAAGAGAAGGAGAAGATAGACTGACTGAAACAAGAGAATGAGAAGATAGACTGACTGAGACAAGAGAAGAAGAAAACAGATTGACTGAAACAAGAGAAGGAGAAGATAGACTGACTGAAACAAGAGAATATGAAGACAGACTGACTGAAACAAGAGAAGAAGACAGGTTGACTGAAACAATAGAAGGAGAAGATAGACTGACTGAAATAAGAGAAGTAGAAGATAGACTGACTGAAACAAGAGAAGGAGAAAAAGACTGACTGAGACAAGAGAAGAAGAGAACAGACTGACTGAAACAAGAGAAAAAGACAGACTGACTGAAACAAGAGAAGGAGAAGACAGACTGACTGAAACAAGAGAAGAAGACAGGTTGACTGAAACAATAGAAGGAGAAGATTGACTGAAACAATAGAAGTAGAAGATAGACTGACTGAAATAAGAGAAGGAGAAGACAGAATGATTGAGACAAGAGAAGAAGAGAACAGACTGATTGAGACAAGAGAAGAAGAGAACAGAATGATTGAGACAAAAGAAGATAGAGCTGCCTTCATACTTCCACTAGTGGATCAAGACTCTTACAACGTCTTGGAGATCTTCCACCTCACCTTCCACACTACATAACACACAGTTATCATGATTCAGCTTCATATTGTCCCAGACCATGAAGCTGAACTCTTCCCCAGGCTGAGGGACTGACCACCTTGTTCCAGACCATGAAGCTGAACTCTTCTCCAGGCTGAGGGAATGACCACCTTGTTCCAGACCATGAAGCTGAACTCTTCTCCAGGCTGACGGACTGACCACATTGTCCCAGACCATGAAGCTGAACTCTTCTCCAGGCTGAGGGACTGACCACATTGTTCCAGACCATGAAGCTGAACTCTTCACCAGGCTGAGGGACTGTCCACATTGTCCCAGACCATGAAGCTGAACTCTTCTCCAGGCTGAGGGACTGACCACATTGTTCCAGACCATGAAGCTGAACTCTTCTCCAGGCTGAGGGACTGACCACATTGTTCCAGACCATGAAGCTGAACTCTTCTCCAGGCTGAGGGACTGACAACATTGTTCCAGACCATGAAGCTGAACTCTTCTCCAGGCTGACGGACTGACCACATTGTCCCAGACCATGAAGCTGAACTCTTCTCCAGGCTGAGGGACTGACCACATTGTTCCAGACCATGAAGCTGAACTCTTCTCCAGGCTGACGGACTGACCACATTGTTCCAGACCATGAAGCTGAACTCTTCTCCAGGCTGAGGGACTGACAACATTGTTCCAGACCATGAAGCTGAACTTTTCTCCAGGCTGAGGGACTGACCACATTGTTCCAGACCATGAAGCTGAACTCTTCACCAGGCTGAGGGACTGACCACATTGTCCCAGACCATGAAGCTGAACTCTTCTCCAGGCTGAGGGACTGACCACCTTGTTTCAGACCATGAAGCTGAACTCTTCTCCAGGCTGAGGGACTGACCACCTTGTTTCAGACCATGAAGCTGAACTCTTCTCCAGGCTGAGGGACTGACAACATTGTTCCAGACTATGAAGCTGAACTCTTCTCCAGGTTGAGGGACTGACAACATTGTTCCACACTATGAAGCTGAACTCTTCTCCAGGTTGAGGGACTGACCACATTGTACCAGACCATGAAGCTGAACTCTTCTCCTGTCCGAGGGACTGACCACATTGTTCCAGACCATGAAGCTGAACTCTTCTCCAGGCTGAGGGACTGACCACCTTGTTTCAGACCATGAAGCTGAACTCTTCTTCAGGCTGTGGGACTGACCACATTGTTCAAGACCATGAAGCTGAACTCTTCTCCAGGCTGAGGGAATGACCACCTTGTTCCAGACCATGAAGCTGAACTCTTCTCCATGCTGAGGGACTGACCACATTGTTCCAGACCATGAAGCTGAACTCTTCTCCAGGATGACGGACTTACCTCATTGTTCCAGACCATGAAGCTGAACTCTTCTCCAGGCTGAGGGACTGACCACATTGTTCCAGACAATGAAGCTGAACTCTTCCCCAGGCTGAGGGACTGACCACCTTGTTCCAGACCATGAAGCTGAACTTTTCTCCAGGCTGAAGGACTGACCACCTTGTTCTAGACAATGAAGCTGAACTCTTCTCCAGGCTGATGGACTAACCACATTGTTCCAGACCATGAAGCTGAACTCTTCTACAGGCTTTGAGACTGACCACATTGTTCCAGACTACGAAGCTCAACTCTTCTCCGGGCTTAGGGACTGACCACCTTGTTCCAGACCATAAAGCTGAACTCTTCTTCAGGCTGAGGGTCTGACCACATTATTCAAGACTTCGAAGCTGAACTCTTCTCCAGGCTGAGGGACTGAGAACCTTGTTCCAGACGATGAAGCTGAACTCTTCTCCAGGATGATGGACTGACCACCTTGTTCCAGACCATGAAGCTGAACTCTTCTCCAGGCTGAAGGACTGACCACAGTGTTCCAGACTACGAAGCTGAACTCTTCTCCGGGCTTAGGGACTGACCACCTTGTTCCAGACCATGAAGCTGAACCCTTCTCCAGGCTGAGGGACTGACCACATTGTTCAAGACTTCGAAGCTGAACTCTTCTCCAGGCTGAGGGACTGACAACCTTGTTCCAGACGATGAAGCTGAACTCTTCTCCAGGATGAGGGACTGACCACCTTGTTCCAGACCATGAAGCTGAACTCTTCTCCAGGCGGACGGACTGACCTTGTTCCAGATTATGAAGCTGAACTCTTCTCCAGGCTGACGGACTGAACACCTTGTTTCAGACCATGAAGCTGAACTCTTCTCCATGCTGAGGGACTGACCACATTGTTTCAGACCATGAAGCTGAACTCTTCTCCAGGATGACGGACTTACCTCATTGTTCCAGACCATGAAGCTGGACTCTTCTCTAAGCTGAGGGACTGACCACATTGTTCCAGACCATAAAGCTGAACTCTTCTCCAGGCTGAGGGACTGACCACATTCTTCCAGACCATGAAGCTGAACCCTTCCCCACGCTGAGGGACTGACCATCTTGTTCCAGACCATGAAGCTGGATTCTTCTCCAGGCTGAGGGATTGACCACCTTATTCCAGACCATGAAGCTGAACTCTTCTCCAGGCTGAGGGACTAACCACATTTTTCCAGACCATGAAGCTGAACTCTTCTCCAGGCTGAATTCTTCTGAATGCTTAGGGATTGACCACATTGTTCCAGACATAATAACATAAGAAAGGAGGACCTGACTTAACTCAGTGGTGACCTGACTTAACTCAGTGGTGACCTGACTTAACTTGAGTGGTGACCTGACTTAATTCAGTGGTGACCTGACTTAACTCAGTGAAGACGTGTTTTGTGTGCTCTCTGTGAATCTGAACAAGATGTCCTCTCTTGAGCTACTCTACCAGCAGCTAAAGGAAGAACTGAGGGTAGCTAAGCTTGAGATACAGCGACTGACTGAGGAAAACAAGAGGATTCGTAGTAATCCTCCTGTTGAGAATCCTCAAGTCAAAAAGGAACGTGGACAGTGGCTGGAATGCATGGGACAAAGTTAAGGATCAAGAGGACGGATGGAGAGGTAGAATCAACGAAAATCCAGGAAACTGTTGTGGAAACATCGAACCGATTCTTCGTGCTACCCGATGAATGTGAGTCGACTTCTGGGAACGTCACGACGAACAACATCTTGGAAGGTAAAAACATGGTTGTTGTTGGGGACAGCCAGGTTAGGTACATGGATAGGGCCTTCTGTTTGAAGGATAGGAGTAGGAGACAGAGGGTTTGCTTTACTGGGGCTAGGATGGAAGATATTGTTAGCCGTCTGGACGACATCATGAGAGGTAATGGGAGCAATCCTATTATCTGTCTCAGTGCTGGAGGGAACGATGTTGGCAGATGTAGGAGTGAGGATCTGACTAGCAGGTTTAGGTCAGCAATAGACATAATTAGGAAGAAGGGTGGGAACCCTGTCATATGTGGTATTTTGCCAAGGAGGGGAGTTGGAAATGAATGGCTGTTCAGGGGAATTGTTGTCAATTGCTGGCTGGACAAATACTGTACTGAAAATGCAGTAACATTCATTGACAACTGGGACCCCTTTTATGGCAGAAATGACATGTATGCCAGGGATGGGGTTCACTTATCCAGGTCTGGGGTAGAGGCACTGGCAACTGCAGTGGAGGGAGCTGTTAATGCTTTAAACTAGAAATAGTTAGTGGTATGGGTTTTAGGGGGAAAACAGTGAAGTCCCAGTGTAATAATATTATAAGTTCTAGGAGAACTAGTAATAGGCAGAATAAGGTGGATACTGGAAAGCCAGTGGCACTAGATGACAAGGACAGTAATAGGTATAGTGGAAAAACAGAAATGAGCAGGAAGGGTAAAGAGAAAGGAGTGTCTTTAAATGTATATTACACCAATTGTCGTAGTGCTAGGAATAAGATGGACGAGTTGAGATTAGTTGCTAGTACGGGTAATATTGATGTTTTTGCAATAACTGAGACGTGGTTTAATATGAAAAATCGGGACTTGCCTGCTGAATGTCACATCCAGGGTTTTAAATTGTTCCAAGTAGAAAGAAGTATCGGGAAGGGAGGTGGGGTGGCACTCTATGTCTGTGATCATTTAAATTGTTGCATAAAAACTTGCATAAAGTCTGAAATAATACATACAGAGTCTGTCTGGATAGAATTTTCAGAGGGGTGTGAAAAATTGATTTTAGGCGTGATATATCGTCCTCCAAACTTAGATAGGTAACAAAGGAGACTACTCTGGGAGGAAATTGTTAAGGCCACAAGACACGATAACGTAGTAATTCTAGGGGACTTCAACTTTAGTCAGATTGATTGGAATTTCTTGACAGGGAATTTAGAATCTAACGACTTTTTAGAAGTAGTTCAGGATTGTTTTTTGAAGCAGTTTGTGACAGAACCTACAAGGGGAAATAACCTTTTTGATTTGGTTCTGGCAAACAAGGAATCCCTTGTTAATAATTTAGAAATTACAGAGGAACTCTGCACAAGCGACCACAAGTCAATTACCTTTAGCATTGAATGGATGTATGATAGAAGGGATAATTCAGTAACAGTCCCAGACTTTCGCTTAGCAGATTATAATGGGCTTAGAGAACACTTATCAACTGTGGACTGGGGTAACGAAGAGAGCTATCAATATGACAGCTTTCGTAACACTATACAGGCTGCCCAAAGAACATTTATCCCATGTAAAGAAATTACATCAAGTAGAAATGACCCAAAATGGATGAATAATAGGCTCAAATATCTTTTAGGGCAGAAGAAAGGAATTTATAGGAGCATAAATAGAGGTGAGGGTCATCTTATAAATTAGTATACTGACATTAAGAGGGACATTAAAAAGGGTATAAGAAAAGCTAAACAGGACTATGAAATTAAAGTTGCTAGGGATTCAAAAACTAACCCAAAAAGTTTTTTCCAGGTTTATAGAACAAAAGTTAGGGATAAGATAGGTCCCCTTAAAAATAACTCTGGGCATCTTACTGACAAGGAGAATGATATGTGGAAAAATAAACACATAAACTGTATAATGTGATCCTTTATTGACAACATTTCGCCCATGCAGTGGGCTTTATCGAGTCACAAACAGATCTACCTGGATGCAAGATACATGAGTATTTATAGGATTTAGTCAGGTGAAGAATGCTGAGTCAGGTGGAGAATGCTGCATATGACAATCTTCAGAGTAGTGTGATAGAGTCTTAAATCTTTGGAAGTTTTAAAAAGAGAATGGACAAGTATCTGTGTAAACCTTTTGCAGTGTTCCATTCTTAAGTTCTTATGTGGGATAGCGATGAAGAAGTTTCTTGGCAATAGGTTCAGCTATGTTGTAGAAGCCATTGTTCTGGTTGAAGTTGTTGAATATGCAGATAAGTGATGATTCTAGGATTCTTCGGTGTTGAGTGTTGTCTTCTCTGGCGATGAGTCTTGCGTTTCTGTAGTTGATTAAATGGTTGTATGAATTTCGGTGTTGAACACAGGCATTCCTTGAGTCGTCAGATCTGCCTGCGTACTGGTGTTCCGAAATATGTGTTTGGAGGTCTCTGGATGTTTCGCCGACGTATAATTTGCTGCAGCCATTACAAGGGATTGTGTATACCCCTGCAGTGGATTGAAGCTTGTCCTGTCTGTTACTGGTAATGTCCTTGATGGTGGTGGATGTGGAGGTGGATACTTGCAATGAGGTATTGGAAAATATGTTGGAAACGTGTTTGGAAATGGAGTTGGTGGGGAGGACTATGTATCTCTTCTCAGCAGTGTCAATAAAGGATCACATTATACTGCTTATGTGTTTATTTTTCCATTCTGTCGGTATTTTATACCATTTATTTCCATCGAGAATGATATGTGCTCTATTTTTAATAATTATTTTCTCTCGGTTTTCACACAGGAAGACATTAATAATATCCCAGTAATCAGTTTTTATAGTGGCCCTGAAGAAGATAAATTATGTAATATCACAGTCAATAGAGAAATGGGTATGAAACAACTAGACCATCTGAAACAAAATAAATCGCCGGGTCCTGATGAGCTTTTTTGCAAGGGTTCTTAAGGAATGCAAAATGGAACTCTGTGAACCAATATCTAACATTTTTAATTTATCTCTTCAAACAGGTATAGTGTCTGATATGTAGAAGATGGCTAATGTAATTCCTATTTTTAAAGCAGGGGACAAGTCACTACCGTCAAATTACCGCCCAATAAGCCTGACCTCAATTGTAGGCAAATTACTAGAATCAATTATAGCTGATATTATTAGAAGCCATTTAGATAACCATAATTTGATTAATGATACTCAGCATGGATTCATGAGGGGCCGTTCCTGCCTATCTAATTTATTACCCTTCTTTAGTAAACCTTTTGAGGCTGTTGATCACGATAAAGAATTCGATATTGTTTATTTTGATTTTAGTAAGGCTTTTGATAGAGTACCGCACCAGAGACTGTTAATTAAAGAAAGTGGCAGCTCATGGCACTGGGGAAAAAGTGCTGTCATGGATCGAGTCATGGCTCACCAATAGGAAGCAGAGAGTGTGCATAAATGGGGTTAAATCCGAGTGGGGATCTGTAACAAGTGGTGTTCCACAGGGATCAGTCTTAGGCCCGTTGTTGTTTATAATATATATCAATGACCTTGATGAGGGAATTACTAGTGATATGAGCAAATTCGCCGATGACACGAAGATAGGTAGGATAATTGATTCAAACGTAGATGTCAGGGAACTTCAGGAGGATTTAGACAAACTCAATTCCAGGTCAGAAAAGTGGCAGATGCAGTTCAATGTAGATAAATGCAAAGTTCTGAAGCTCGGGAGTGTCCATAACCCAAGCACTTATAAGTTAAATAACGTAGAACTTAGCCATACAGATTGCGAAAAGGACTTGGGGGTTATGGTAAGCAGCAACCTTAAACCAAGACAGCAATGCCTAAGCGTACGTAATAAGGCAAACAGATTACTGGGATTTATATCAAGAAGTGTAAGCAACAGAAGTCCAGAGGTTATATTACAGCTTTATACATCGTTAGTAAGGCCTCACCTACATTACGCAGCTCAATTCTGGTCTCCATATTACAGAATATATATTAATTCGTTTGAAAACATTCAGCGTAGAATGACTAAATTAATACATAGCATTAGAAATCTTCCGTATGAAGAAAGATTGAAGACCCTAAAATTACATTCACTTGTAAGACGTAGAATGAGGGGAGACATGATCGAGGTAAACAAGTGGAAAATGGGTATTAACAATGGGGATATAAATAATGCCATGGCATGCCAGTGGCTCTCCTTGCATTTCAGTTTTATGATTGTAACTACCAATACCTATGTATACTTGCAACTTGCAACGAAATAAAAAAAAATATTTTATTTTATTTATTTATAGAATATCTCACCAGGAGAGAACCCGCAATAATGGATTCAAATTAGATAAGTTTAGATTTAGAAAAGATATAGGAAAGTATTGATTTGGAAATAGGGTAGTTGATGAGTGGAACAGTCTGCCTAGTAGGGTTATTGAAGCAAGGACCTTGGGTAGTTTCAAATTTAGGTTGGATAAATTCATGAGTGAGAGGGGTTGGATTTGAGTGGGAATTGCACATGAGTAAATAGAATTACCAAAGGTTATTTCTTAGGTAGCATTGAAGATTGGGTTGAACAAATATCTTGTTAGTGGGATGGAATGTAAAGGACCTGCCTAGTATGGGCCAACTGGCCTGCTGCAGTGTTCCTTATTTCTTATGTTCTTATTTTGCTTCAAACGGTCTATCTGTTTGATAACCATTTCACTAGTGACTGCGATACTACACAATTTATCTTCTTCAGGCCCACTAAAAAACATAATTGTTGGGATATTATTAGTGTCTTCCTGAGTGAAAACCGAGAGAAAATAATTATTAAAAATATAGCACATTTCATTCTCTTTGTCAGTAAGATACCCATAATTATTTTTAAGGGGACCTATCTTATCTCTAACTTTTGTTCTATACACCTGGAAAAAACTTTTTGGGTTAGTTTTCGAATCCCTAACAACTTTAAATTCGTAGTCTTGTTTAGCTTTTCTTATCCCCTTTTTAACGTCTCTCTTAATGTCAGTATACTGATTTATAAGATGACCCTCACATCTTTTTATGCGCCTATATATTCCTTTCTTCTGCCCTAAAAGATATTTGAGCCTATTATTCATCCATTTTGGGTTATTTGTATTCGATCTAATTTCTTTATATGGGATCAATGTTCTTTATGCAGCATGTATAGTGTTCAGAAAACTATCATATTGATAGCTCTCTTCATTACCCCAGTCCACAGATGATAAGTGTTCTCTAAGTCCATTGTAATCTGCTAAGCGAAAATCTGGGACCGTTACTGAGTTATCCCTACTATAATACTTCCATTCAATGCTAAAGGTAATTAATTTGTGGTCGCTTGCGCCGAGTTCCTCTGTAATTTCTAAATTATTAACAAGGGTTTCCTTGTTTGCCAAAACCAAGTCAAGCAGGTTATTTCCCATTGTAGGTTCTGTCACAAACTGCTTCAAAAAACAATCTTGAACTACTTCTAAGAAGTCGTTAGATTCTAAATTCCCAGTCAAGAAATTCCAATCAATCTGACTAAAGTTGAAGTCTCCTAGAATAACTACGTTATCGTGCATTGTGGCCTTAACAATTTCCTCCCATAGTAGTCTCCCTTGGTCCCTATCTAAGTTTGGGGGACGGTATATCACACCTAAAATCAATTTTTCATGCCCCTCTGAAAATTCTATCCAGACAGACTCTGTATGTGTTATTTCAGACTTTATTACCTTTTTTATGCAACAGTTCAAGCGATCTCGGACATACAGTGCCACTCCACCCCCCTTCCCGAAACTTCTGTCTACTTGGAACAATTTAAAACCCTGTATATGACATTCAGCAGGCATGTCCCTATTTTTCGTATTGAACCACGTCTCAGTTATGGCAAATACATCAATGTTACCTGCACTTGCAACTAATCTCAAATCGTCCATCTTATTCCTAGCACTACGACTATTTGTTTAATACACTTTTAAAGACCCTCCTTTCTCTTTACCCTTCCTGCTCCTTTTTGTTTTTCCACTATACCTATTACTGTCCTTGTTAGTGTTAAGATTTTTTATATCAAAGCCTAAATCTATATTTCGACACTCGGTATTTTCCATTTCTAAACCCATACCTCTAAGTAATCCTAGTTTAAAGTCCTAACAACACCCTCAACTGAGCTAGCAAAAAAATCTACACCTGCTCTGGATATGTGAACCCCATCCCTGGCATACATGTCATTTCGGCCATAGAAGTGGTCTCAGTTGCAAATGAATGGTACTGCATTATCCTTACAGTGTTTGTCCAGCCAGCAATTTATACCAATTGCTCTGGACAACCATTCATTTCCAACACCCCTTCTAGGCAAAATGCCACATATAACAGGGTGCCCCCCTTCTTCCTAATTATGTCTATTGCTGTCCTGTACCTTCTAACTAAATCCTCACTTCTACGCTTGCCTACATCATTGCCTCCAGCACTGAGGCAGATAATAGGATTAACCCCATTACCGTTCATGATGTTGTCAAGCCGGCTAACAATATCCTCCATCCCAGCCCCAGGAAAGCAAACCCTCTGTCTCCTACTCCTATCCTTCAAGCAGAATGCCCTATCCATATACCTAATGCTATGTATTAATTTAGTCATTCTACGCTGAATGTTTTCTAACGAATTAATATCCATTCTGTAATATGGAGACCTGAACTGAGCTGTGTAATCTAGGTAAGGCCTTACTAACGATGTATAAAGCTGTAATATAACCTCTGGACTTTTGTTGCTTACACTTCTTGATATAAATCCCAGTAATCTTCTTGTCTTATTACGTACGCTTAGACATTGCTGCCTTGGTTTAAGGTTGCTGCTTACCATAACCCCCAAGTCCTTTTTGCAATCTGTATGGCTAAGTTTTACGTTATTTAACTTAAAAATGCTTGGGTTATGGACACTCCCTAGCTTCAGAACCTTGCATTTATCTACATTGAACTGCATCTGCCAATTTTCTAACCAGGAATTGAGTTTGTCTAAATCCTCCTGAAGTTCCCTGACATCTACGTTTGAATCAATTATCCTACCTATCTTCGTGTCATCGGCGAATTTGCTCATATCACTAGTAATTCCCTCATCAAGGTCATTGATATATATTATAAACAACAACGGGCCTAAGACTGATCCCTGTGGAACACCACTTGTTAAAGATCCCCACTCGGATTTAACCCCATTGATGCACACTCTCTGCTTCCTATTAGTGAGCCATGACTCGATCCATGACAGCACTTTTCTCCCAATTTCATGAGCTGCCACTTTCTTTAACAGTCTCTGGTGTGGTACTCTATCAAAAGCCTTACTAAAATCTAAATAAACAATATCGAATTCTTTATCGTGATCAACAGCCTCAAAAGCTTTACTAAAGAAGGTTAATAAATTAGATAGGCGGGAACGGCATCTCGTGAATCCATGCTGAGTATCATTAATCAAATTATGGTTATCTAGATGGCTTCTAATAATATCAGCTATAATTGACTCTAGTAATTTGCCTACAATTGAGGTCAGGCTTATTGGGCGGTAATTTGACGGTAGTGACTTATCACCTGCTTTAAAAATAGGAATTACATTAGCCATCTTCCACAAATCAGACACTACACCTGTTTGAAGAGATAAATTAAAAATGTTAGATATTGGTTCACAGAGTTCCATTTTGCATTCCTTAAGAACCCTTGCAAAAAGCTCATCAGGACCCCGCGATTTATTTTGTTTCAGTCGGTCTACTTGTTTCATAACCATTTCGCTAGTGACTGTCATATTACATAATTTATCTTCTTCAGGGCCACTGTAAAAATTAATTACTGTGATATTATTAGTGTCTTCCTGTGTGAAAACCGAGAGAAAATAATTATTAAAAATAGAGCACATATCAGTCTCCTTGTCAGTAAGATAAATCTGGAAAAAACTTTTTGGGTTAGTTTTTGAATCCCTAGCAACTTTAATTTCATAGTCCCGTTTAGCTTTTCTTATACCCTTTTTAACGTCCCTCTTAATATCAATATACTGATTTATAAGATGACCCTCACCTCTATTTATGCGCCTATAAATTCCTTTCTTCTGCCCTAAAAGATATTTGAGCCTATTATTCATCCATTTTGGGTCATTTCTACTTGATCTAAGTTCTTTATACGGGATAAATGTTCTTTGGGCAGCCTGCATAGTGTTAAGAAAACTGTCATATTGATAGCTCTCTTCGTTACCCCAGTCCACAGTTGATAAGTGTTCTCTAAGCTCATTATAATCTGCTAAGCGAAAGTCTGATACTGTTACTAAATTATCCCTACTATCATACATCCATTCAATGCTAAAGGTAATTGACCTGTGGTCGCTTGTGCCGAGTTCCTCTGTAATTTCTAAATTGTTAACAAGGGATTCCTTGTTTGCCAGAACCAAGTCAAATCCAACCCCTCTCACTCATGTATTTATTCAACCTAAATCTGAAACTACCCAAGTTTTATCCTCAATAACCCTACTAGGCAGACTGTTCCCCTCATCAACTTCCCTATTTCCAAACCAATACTTTCTTATATCCTTTCTAAATCTAAACTTGTCTAATTTGAATCCATTATTGCGCGTTCTCTCTTGGAGAGATATGCTCAAGACCTTATTTATATCCCCTTTATTAATACCCATCTTCCATTTATTCACCTCGATCATGTCTTCCCTCATTCTTCGTCTTGGAAAAATAAACACATAAGCAGTATAATGTGATCCTTTTTTGACAACTACAGACACAATGAGTCCGATTTCCAAAAAGGCTATCTTCAAGGGATCATCTCAGCGGCCATCTCAACACACAGCTCCTCAGTCATACCTCGACGTTACATCATTGTACTTAAAGCTTTAGCAGAAGACACGACCATCAGGGTTACCACCGCTGATAAAGGAGGTGGTGTCGTAATCTTGAACACTGACGATTGCAGGAACAAAATGCTTAATCTACTTAATGACCCAGATACCTACAAACCTCTCACAACAAACCAAGTGGACGACCTCACCAAAACATTTCTTCACAAGACTCTCCGCATCATTCTGAGGGACTCAGAACAAGGGAAGAAACTTCTACACACCATTCCCAGCAACCCCAGACCTGCCAGAATGTACGGTCTGCCAAAAACTCACAAACCAGGTATCCCATTGAGGCCCATATCGTCGGGAATAGGCAGTGCTCCCCACAAACTCTCAGGAATTCTCGGTAACCACCTCTCCAAACTTTTGGGCACCATCAGTCCAGCACATCTCAAACACTCTGGTGATCTTCTCAGTCGCATTCGCAACATCAACATCAGGAACAAGAAACTCTCCAGCCTTGATGTAACATCCCTATTCACCAAAGTACCTACTACACAAGCTATTGATCTCTTGCGCAGGAAAGTTGACGACTCACTTGATCTTCCTCTTCCAGCCAGCGATTTCATCGACCTTGTTGAACTATGTGTGGGCTTTACATATTTCTCTTTCGAAAATCAACTCTTTCAGCAAACTTTTGGACTTCCCATGGGATCGCCACTTAGTGCCGTCCTTGCGAACCTATATATGGAACATCTGGAAACCGAGCGTTTTTCCATTATTATTCCCTCTTCTGTCACCTGGCTCCGTTATGTTGACGACATTCTCATCATAACTCCCAGACGCTTCAACGTTCAAGCTCTCCAACACAAGCTCAACCAGGACGAGCCATCAATCCAGTTCACACTAGAAGAAGAAGTCGACAACACTCTTCCTTTCCTTGATGTTCTCTGCAAAGCTGACCATGAACTTCGTTTTAAAGTCTATCGAAAACCTACCAATCAACACGATCTTCTCCACTTCTACTCTCACCACGACACCAAAACTAAACGTGGTGTAATTATAGGCTTTTTCTTGCGCGCACTCAGAATCTGCAGCAGTGAGTTCCTTGAGGAACAATGCTCACTTATTGAACAAGTTTTTTCTAAACTTCACTGTCCTCATCACTTTATTAGAGACTGCAGACGACGGGCATTAAACATCTTCAACACACCCAGAGAAGACACTGTCGAGAAAAGATACATAGTCCTCCCCACCAACTCCATTGCCAAACACGTTTCCAAATTTTTTTCCAATACCTCATTCCGAGTATCTACCTCCACATCCACCACCATCAAGGACATTACCAGTAACAGACAGTACAAGCTTCAATCTACTGCAGGGGTATACACAATCCCTTGTAATGACTGCAGCAAATTATACGTCGGTGAAACATCCAGAGACCTCCAAACACGTATTTCAGAACACCAGTACGCAGGCAGATCTGACGACCCAAAGAATGCTTGTGTTTAACACCGAAATTCACACAACCATTTAATCAACTACAGAAACGCAAGACTCATCGCCAGAGAAGACATCACTCAATACCGAAGAATCCTGGAATCATCACTTATCTGTATATCCAACAACTTCAACCAGAACAACGGCTTCTACAACATAGCTGAACCTATTGCCAAGAAATTTCTTCATCGCTATCCCACATAGAACTTAAGAATATAACACTGCAGAAGGTCTATCCATACACTTATCCAATCTCTTTTTAAGTTACCCAAGGTTTTAAACTATCACCCTACTTTGAAGACTGTCACATGCAGCATTCTCCACCTGACTAAATCCTATAAACACTCATGTATCTTTTATCCAGGTAGATCTCTTTGTGACACGATAAAGCCCACTGCGTGGGCGAAACGTTGTCAATAAAGGATCACATTATACTGCTTGTGTTTATTTTTCCATTGTGTCGATATTTTATACCATTTATTTCCATTCTTCGTCTTACAAGTGAATGTAATTTAAGGTTCTTCAATCTTTCTTCATACGGAAGATTTCTAATGGTATGAATTAATTTTGTCATTCGTCGCTGAATGTTTTCTAACGAATTCATATCCATTCTGTAAAATGGAGACCAGAACTGAGCTGCGTAATCTAGGTGAGGCCTTACTAACGATGTATACAGCTGTAGTATAACCGCTCGACTTCTGTTGCTTACACTTCACTTCTTGATATAAATCCCAGTAATCTATTTGCCTTATTACGTACGCTTAGGCATTGCTGACTTGGTTTAAAGTTGCTGCTTACCATAACCCCCAAATCCTTTTCGCATTCTGTACGGCTGAGTTCAACATTATTCAGCTGGTAGGTGCTAGGCTTATGAACATTCCCGAGCTTTAGAACTTTGCTGAGGGACCATGAAGCTGAACCATGAGGCTGAACTCTTCTCCAGGTTGAGGGACTGACCACCTTGTTCCAGACCATGAAGCTGAACTCTTCTACAGTCTGTGGGACTGACCACCTTTTTCCAGACCATGGAGCTGAGCTTCTCTCCAGGTTGAGGGACTGACCACCTCACATACTATTTCTCCAAGGTAGATGGATTGATTACTTCATCATCATTTCACTACTACACCTGCTCCCTCTATATCTGACTGAAGAAGCCTACTGTGTAAGCGAAATGTTCCAACAATAAAGATCCCCAACTGTTGAACATGTGTCTTAATCATCAACTGGTTCATATGTTATAACATTCTCAAAATAAATTGAAATCTCCCATTCCACAGACGCAACGTAATTACTACTTTATTCTGAAATATTGTGAAGGGCGTCAACCTTCCTGAACTTAAAATTATATATGAGGTCAGGACGAAAGTAAGTTACGCGCGATCATAGTCACTAGTTGTATGGTTCTGAGACTAGATGTATGGATCAAAGACTAGTTGTATGGTTCTCAGACTAGTTGTATGGTTCTGAAACTAGTTGTATGGGTCTGAGACTAGATGTATGGATCACAGACTAGTTGTATGGTTCTGAAACTAGTTGTATGGGTCTGAGACTAGTTGTATGGTTGTGAGACTAGTTGTATGGTTCTGAGACTGGTTGTATGGTTCTGAGACTAGATGAATGGTTCTGAGACTGGTTGTATGGTTGTCAGACTAGTTTTATGGGTCTGAGACTAGTTTTATGGTTTTGAGACTAGTTGTATTGTTCACAGACTAGTTGCATGGTTCTCAGACTAGTTGTATGGTTCTGAAATTAGTTGTATGGTTCTGAGACTAGTTGTATGGATCACAGACTAGTTGCATGGTTCTCAGACTATTTGTATGGTTCTCAGACTATTTGTATGGTTCTGAGACTAGTTGTATGGTTCTGAGACTAGTTGTATGGTTCTGAGACTAGTTGTATGGTTCTGAGACTAGTTGTATGGATCACAGACTAGTTGTATGGTTCTCTTATCAGACTAGTTGTATGGTTCTGAGACTAGTTGTATGGTTCTCAGAGTAGGTGTATGGTTCTGAGACTAGTTGTTTGGTTCACAGACTAGGTGTATGGTTGTCAGAGTAGTTGTATGGTTCTCAGACTAGTTATATGGTTCTCAGACTAGTTGTATGGTTCTCAGACTAGTTATATGGTTCTTAGACTAGTTGTATGGTTCTCAAAGTAATTGTATGGTTCTCAGACAAGTTCTATGGTTCTCAGACTAGTATGGTTCTGAGTATATTATGGTTCTCAGACTAGTTGTATAGTTCTCAGACAAGTTATATGGTTCTCAGACTAGTTGTATGGTTCTCAGACTAGATGTATGGTTCTTAGATTAGTTGTATGGTTCTCAGACTCGTTGTATGGGTCTCAGACTAGTTGTATGGTTCTGAGACTAGTTGTATGGTTCAGAGACAAGGTGTATGGTTCTGAAACTAGTTGTATGGTTCTGAGACTAGTTGTATGGTTCTAAGACTAGTTGTATGGTTCTGAGACAAGTTGCATGGTTCTGAGACTAGTTGCATAGTTCTGAGACAAGTTGCATGGTTCTCAGACCAGTTGTATGGTTCTGAGGCTAGTTGTATAGTTCTCAGACTAGTTATATGGTTCTCAGACTAGTTGTATGGTTCTCATAGTAGTTGTATGGTTCTCTGACAAGCTCTATGGTTCTCAGACTAGTTGGATGGTTCTCAGACTAGTTGTATGGTTCTCAGACTAATTGTATTGTTCTAAGACTAGTTGTATGGTTCTCAGACTAGTTGTATGGTTCTCAGACTAGATATATGGTTCTCAGACTAGTTGTATGGTTCTCAAAGTAGTTGTATGGTTCTCAGACTAGTTGTATGGTTCTTAGACTAGTTGTATGGTTCTCAGACTATTTGTATGGTTCTCAGACCTGTTGTATGGTTCTCAGACTTGTATTGTTCTCAGACTCGTTGTATGGTTCTCAGACTAGTTGTATGGTTCTCAGAATAGTTGTATGGTTCTGAGACTAGTTGCATGGTTGTGAGACTAGTTGTATGATTCTCAGACCAGTTGTATGGTTCTGAGACTAGTTGCATGGTCCAGAGACTAGTTTTATGGTTCTCAGACTAGTTGTATGGTTCTCAGACTGGTTGTATGGTCTCAGACTTGTTGTATATTTCTCAGACTAGTTGTATGGTTCTCAGACTAGTTGTATGGTTCACAGACTAGTTGTATGGTTCTCAGACTAGTTGAATGGTTCTCAGACTAGTTGTATGGTTCACAGACTAGTTGTATGGTTCTCAAACTAGTTGTATAATTCTATAATCACAACATAATAGAAGTCCAGACATGTATGAGGGGGGCCCCAGATCGACAAAATGTGATCAGTCGAGAGGGAGCCTTCACCAAATTCAACTTCAATAACAAAAACATAAGGTGGGACCAAGTAAACCAAGTCCTAAATGATATAAACTGGGAAGATAGCCTAAGCATCTCGGATCCTAACCTATGTCTAGAACAAATTAACTCTGTGGCACTTGAGGTTTGCTCAAGGCAAATTCCCTTAAGGAAAAGGAAGAGAAGATGTAAACTAGAAAGAGAGAGGCGCTCCCTATACAGGCGATGGCAAAGAATAACAGAGCGGCTACAAGAGGCCAATATATCTGAAATACGTAGGGAGGCACTGGTCAGAAAAATAGCAAACATCGAATTAAAACTAAAGGAATCTGACTCAAGAAACGCGGGAAGAACTAAAAGCCATAAATGAAATTGAAAGAAACCCAAAGTATTTCTTTTCTTATGCCAAAACAAAGTCGAGAACAACAACCAGTATTGGGCCCCTACTTAAACGGGATGGGTCCTACACAGATGACAGCAAGGAAAGGAGTGAGTTACTAAAGTCCCAGTATGACTCAGTTTTTAGCGAGCCGCTAACCAGACTGAAAGTTGAAGACCTGAATGAATTTTTATGAGAGTGCCACAGAACCTGGTAGACGCATGCCTATCTGACATTATCCTGACGCCAAATGACTTCGAAAAGGCAATAAATGACATGCCCATGCACTCCACTCCAGGCCCTGACTCATGGAACTCCGTGTTCATCAAGAACTGCAAGAAGCCCCTATCACGTGCTTTTAGCATCCTATGGAGAGTGAGTATGGACACTGGGGTCGTCCCGCAGCTACTAAAAACAATAGACATAGCCCCACTCCACAAAGACGGCAGTAAAACAATAGTAAAGAACTACAGACCAATAGCGCTAACGTCCCATATCATAAAAAATCTTTGAAAGGGTTCTAATAAGCAAGATCGCCACTCATCTAGATACCCATCAATTACACAACCCAGGGCAGCATGGGTTTAGAGCAGGCCGCTCCTGTCTGTCCCAACTACTGTGACCATGGTGTGATAACACACAAAATGCGTGATAAAGGAATAACAGGAAAAGTTGGTAGATGGATCTATAATTTCCTAACACATAGAACACAAAGAGTAGTAGTCAACAGAGTAAAGTCTGAGGCAGCTACGGTGAAAAGCTCTGTTCCACAAGGCACAGTACTCAATCCCATCCTGTTCCTCATACTCATATCGGACATAGACAGGGATATAAGCCACAGTGCTGTGTCTTCCTTTGCAGATGACACCCGAATCTGCATGACAGTGTCCACCGTTGAAGACACTGCAAGACTCCAAGCAGACATCAACCAAATCTTTAAATGGTCTGCAGAAAACAATATGAAGTTCAATGATGAGAAATTTCAATTACTCAGATATGGAAAATGTGAGGAAATTAAAATCTCATCGGAGTATAAAACAAATTCCAACCACACAATAGAGCGAAAAACTAATGTCAAAGACCTGGGAGTGATCATGTCAGAGGATCTCACCTTCAAGGGCCATAACACCGTAGCAATCGCATCTGCTAGAAAAATGACAGGATGGATAATGAGAACCTTCAAAACCAGGGATGCCAAGCCCATGTTGACACTTTTCAGGTCGCTTGTTCTATCTAGGCTAGAATATTGCTGCACACTAACGGCACCTTTCAAGGCAGGATAAAAATGCTGAACTAGAAAATGTGCAGAGAACCTTCACGGCACACATAAGTGCGATAAACCACCTCATTTACTGGGAACGCTTGAAGTTCCTAAACCTGTACTTCCTGGAACGCAGGCGGGAGAGATACATTATTAAATAAACTTGGAAAATCCTAGAAAGATTAGTACCAAACTTGCACACGAGAGTCACTCCCTACGAAAGCAAAATACTCGACAGACGATGTAACATCCCCCCAATGAAAAGCAGGGGTGCCACTAGCACGTTGAGAGACAACACAATAAGTGTCAGGGGCCAAAGACTGTTCAACTGCCTCCCAGCATACATAAGGGGGATTACCAATAGACCCCTGGCAAACTTCAAGCGGGCACTGGACAGGCACCTAAAGTCGGTGCCTGACCTGCCGGGCTGAGGTTCGTACGTTGGACTGCGTGCTGCCAGAAGTAACAGCCTGGTTGATCAGGCTCTGATCCAACATGAGGCCTGGTCACAGACCAGGCCGTAGGGGCGTTGACCCCTGGAACTCTCTCAAGGATAACTCCAGGTAATGGTTCTCAGTAGTTGTATGGTTCTCAAACTAGTATGGTTCTCAGACCAGTATGTTCTCATACTAGTTGTATGGTTCTCAGACTAGTTATATGGTTCTCAGACTAGTTGTATGGTTCTCAGACCAGTTGTATGGTTCTCAGACTAGTTGTATAGTTTTCAGACTAGCTGAATGGTTATGAGACTAGTTGTATGGTTCTCTGACTAGTTGTATGGTTCTCAGACAAGTTGTATGGTGCTCATACTAGTTGTATGGATCTGAGAGTATTGTCTGAGTACCATACAACTAGTCTGAGAACGATACAACTAGTTTGAGAATCATACAACTACTATGAGAACTATATAAATACACTGAGAACCATACAACTACTATGAGAACCATATAATTAGCCTGAGAACCATTCAACTAGTCTGAGAACCATTCAACTAGTCTGAGAAAGATACAAATAGTCTGAAAACCATATAACTAGTCTGAGAACCATACAACTAGTCTGGAAACCATACAACTAGTCTGAGAACCATGCAACTAGTATGAGAACCATGCAACTAGTCTGAGAACCATACTGGACTGACAACCATACTAGTTTGAGAACAATTAAACTAGTCTGAGAAGCATACAACTGGTCTCAGAAGTATGCAACTAGTCTCAGAACCATACAACTAGTCTCAGAACTATACAACTAGTTTCAGAACCATACAACAAGTCTGTGAACCATACAACTAGTTTCAGAACCATACAACTAGTCTGAGACCCATACAACTATTCTGAAAACCATACATCGAGTCAAAGAACCATACAACTAGTCTGACAACCATATAACTACTCTGAGAATCATACAACTAGTTTCAGAACCATACAACTAGTCTGAGAACCATACAACTACTCTGAGAATCATACAACTAGTCTCAGAATCATACAACTAGTCTCAGAACAATATAACTACTCTGAGAATCATACAACTAGTCTCAGAACCATACAACTAGTCTGAGAACCATACAACTACTCTGAAAACTATACAACTAGTCTGTGAACCATACAACTAGTCTCAGAACCATACAGCTAGTCTGAGAACTATACTAGTCTCAAAACCATACTAGTCTGAGAACCATACAACTACTTTCTGAACCATAAAACTAGTCTGAGAACCATATAACTAGTCTGAGAACCATATAACTATTCTGAGAACCATATAACTAGTCTGAGAACCATATAACTAGTTTGAGAACCATACAACTAGTGTGAGAACCATACAATTATTCTGAGAACCTACAACTAGTGTGAGGAGCATACTAGTCTGAGAACCATACAACTAGTCTGAGAACCATACAACTAATTTGAGAACCATACAGCTAGTCTGAGAACCATATAATTAGTCTGAGAACCATACAACTAGTCTGAGAACCATTCAACTGGTCTTAGAATCATACAAGTAGTCCGAGAACCATACAACTAGTCTGAGAACCATACAACCAGTCTTAGAACCATTCAACTAGTCTCAGAACCATACAACTAGTCTCAGAACCATACAACTAGTTTGAGAACCATACAGCTAGTCTGAGAACCATACAACTAGTCTGAGAACCATTCAACTGGTCTTAGAATCATACAAGTAGTCTGAGAACCATACAACTAGTCTGAGAACCATAAAACCAGTCTCAGAACCATTCAACTAGTCTCAGAACCATAAAACTTGTCTGAGAACCATACAACTAGTTTGAGAACCATACAGCTAGTCTGAGAACCATACAACTAGTCTGAGAACCATACAACTAGTCTGAGAACCATACAACTAGTCTGAGAACCATACAACTAGTCTGAGAACCATACAACTAGTCTGAGAACCATACAACCAGTCTCAGATCCATTCATCTAGTCTCAGAATTATACAACTAGTCTGAGAACCATACAACTTGTCTCAGAACCATACAACTTGTCTGAGAACCATACAACTAGTCTCAGAACCTTACAACTAGTCTGTGAATCATACAACCAGTCTCAGAACTATATATCTAGTCTCGGAACCAAACAACTAGTCTGTGAACCATACAACTAGTCTCAGAATAATACATCTGGTCTGAGAACCATACAACTAGTCTGAGAACCATACAACTAGTCTGAGAACCATACAACCAGTCTCAGAACCATTCATCTAGTCTCAGAACCATACAACTAGTCTGTGAACCATTCAACTAGTCTCAGAACCATACAACTAGTCTCAGAACCATACAACTAGTCTCAGAACCATACAACTAGTCTCAGAACCATACAACTAGTCTCAGAACTATACAACCAGTCTCAGAACCATACAACTAGTCTCAGAACCATACAATTAGTCTCAGAACCATACAACTAGTTTCAGAACCATACAACTAGTCTCAGAACTATACAACCAGTCTCAGAACCATACAACTAGTCTCAGAACCATACAACTAGTCTCAGAACTATACAACCAGTCTCAGAACCATACAACTAGTCTCAGAACCATACAACCAGTCTCAGAACCATACACCTAGTCTCAGAAATAACAAAAAAGGCACAATACCGTGACTGGGAAAAATACACACACAACCCGCACATATAAAAATAGAGGAGCTTACGACGACGTTTCGGTCCGACTTGGACCATTTATAAAGTCACACTAACACACAGGACAAGGGAAGGGGTATATATAGGCAGGCAGACAGGGCAGGGCATAAGAGAGTGGGGTAATAATGGAGGTAGTAGTAGAAGTGGTAGTAGAAGTGGTAGTGGGGTCAGTCATAGTCTAGGAAAGGAGCACTGCAATGAAGCTGGCGGCCCTCGTGGGTAGGACAAGAACACAGAGAGGAAAAGGCGAATAAAATAAAGAAGGACAAAATTACGGCAAAAGAAAAGAAAAGAAAACCCATAGTAGAAAAAGGAGAAGGGGAAGAGATGAAAGGGGAAGGAATCAGGTTAACTCACGGGTGTTCTGAAGTTTGGAGCATTTAACAATGTAATGAGAGAGGAAAGCTTCAACAGAGACAAAGCCAGGGCTAAGATTCATACAGGGAAAGTTGTGTATAAGGGAGGATTCAACAAGACGGCGACTGTGAAAATTAGACGTAGGGTAGACAGTTTTAGCAGAAGACCAATCAATAGGATGACTGTGATCTCTGACATGACAGAAAAGAGCATTATTAGTGTCGGCAAGCCTAACACTATTTTTGTGCTCCCTGAGTCTGTCAGAAAGAGATCGGCCAGTTTCTCCGAAGTACTGAAGAGGACAGGAGGAGCAAGAAATAGAGTAGACACCAGGAGAATCTGTGGAGGGAGGGGAGGTATGAACTAGATTAGTGCGAAGAGTGTTAGTCTGGCGGAAGGTAAGTTTGATGTCTAAGGAACGAAGAGAGTTGTTGAAATTAGAGAGACCAGAGATGTAGGGAAGGCAGAGGACAGGAGAGTTCCCAGGAGTAGAGGGTTTAGGAGAGAAGAAAGTCCGTTTGGCACGAGAGAAAACAGAGTCTATGAAATGGGAAGGGTAGCCAAGGCGGGAAAATGAATTATGAAGAGTGGAAATTTCTGCTTCAAGGAACTGAGGATCACAAATGCGGAGAGCACGGATAAAGAGGGAGATAAGAACACTCTTCTTGACAGAGGAGGCATGATAAGAGAAGTAATGAATGTACATGCCACTGTGCATAGGCTTGCGGTACACGGAGAAGGCAAAACCTGTAACTGAGCGGTGGACATGAACATAAAGGAAAGGAAGCAAAGAATTAGATTCCCAATCAGCTTTAAACTTAATGGAAGGGGCAAGATTATTAAGAGCATCAAGAAATGGTAGGAAGAGACTTGAGTCATGAGGCCAAAGAGCAAAGATGTCATTGGTCTTCTCTCTGAGAAAATTAAGGACATCATCCAGAGGGACATTAGTGAAGAGGGACTCGACATCAAGACTAAGCATCTTACAGGTCGGGAGAGAGCGAACACGTTCGATGAAGTCTTGAGAGTGACGAAGGTGGACAGGAGAAAAAGTACCAAGAAAGGGAGTGAGGGTTTTGGCCAGCCAAGAAGCAAGAGAATAAGAGACAGAACCTCTAGAAGATATGATGGGACGCAGATTAATATCAGGTTTGTGAGTTTTGGGAAGGCCATAGAAATAGGGCAGAGAGGGACAGATGACACGAAAACGTTGAACAAGGTTAAAGTCAGAAGGACAGAGGTCGGAGAGAGTCTTAAGTTTCTTGTTGAAAGTTCTCTTGATGCGATCAAGAGGGTTGGAAACGAGAGGAGTGTAGGTACGTGAGTCAGAGAGCAAGACATCGGCTTTACGGAGGTAATCCTCACAATCAAGGATAACTACCGAATTACCTTTGTCAGAAGAGAGTATGACAATGTCATCCTATTGATTGGTCTTCTGCTAAAACTGTCTACCCTACGTCTAATTTTCACAGTCGCCGTCTGGTTGAATCCTCCCTTATACACAACTTTCCCTGTATGAATCTTAGCCCTGGCTTTGTCTCTGTTGAAGCTTTCCTCTCTCATTACATTGTTAAATGCTCCAAACTTCAGAACACCCGTGACTTAACCTGATTCCTTCCCCTTTCATCTCTTCCCCTTCTCCTTTTTCTACTATGGGTTTTCTTTTCTTTTCTTTTGCCGTAATTTTGTCCTTCTTTATTTTATTCGCCTTTTCCTCTCTGTGTTCTTGTCCTACCCACGAGGGCCGCCAGCTTCATTGCAGTGCTCCTTTCCTAGACTATGACTGACCCCACTACCACTTCTACTACCACTTCTACTACTACCTCCATTATTACCCCACTCTCTTATGCCCTGCCCTGTCTGCCTGCCTATATATACCCCTTCCCTTGTCCTGTGTGTTAGTGTGACTTTATAAATGGTCCAAGTCGGACCGAAACGTCGTCGTAAGCTCCTCTATTTTTATATGTGCGGGTTGTGTGTGTACCTAGTCTCAGAACCATACAACTAGTCTCACAACCATACAACTAGTCTGAGAACCATACAACCAGTCTCAGAACCATTTATCTAGTCTCAGAACCATACAACTAGTCTGAGAACCATACAACTAGTCTGTGATCCATACATCTAGTCTCAGAACCATACAACTAGTGACTATGATCGCGCGTAACTTACTTTCGTCCTGACCTCATATATAATTTTAAGTTCAGGAAGGTTGACGCCCTTCACAATATTTCAGAATAAAGTAGTAATTACGTTGCGTCTGTGGAATGGGAGATTTCAATTTATTTTGAGAATGGTATAACATATGAACCAGTTGATGATTAAGACACATGTTCAACAGTTGGGGATCTTTATTGTTGGAACATTTCGCTTACACAGTAGGCTTCTTCAGTCAGATATAGAGGGAGCAGGTGTAGTAGTGAAATGATGATGAAGTAATCAATCCATCTACCTTGGAGAAATAGTATGTGAGGTGGTCAGTCCCTCAACCTGGAGAGAAGCTCAGCTCCATGGTCTGGAAAAAGGTGGTCAGTCCCACAGACTGTAGAAGAGTTCAGCTTCATGGTCTGGAACAAGGTGGTCAGTCCCTCAACCTGGAGAAGAGTTCAGCCTCATGGTTCAGCTTCATGGTCCCTCAGCAAAGTTCTAAAGCTCAGGAATGTTCATAAGCCTAGCACCTACCAGCTGAATAATGTTGAACTCAGCCGTACAGAATGCGAAAAGGATTTGGGGGTTATGGTAAGCAGCAACCTTAAACCAAGTCAGCAATGCCTAAGCGTACGTAATAAGGCAAATAGATTACTGGGATTTATATCAAGAAGTGAAGTGTAAGCAACAGAAGTCGAGCGGTTATACTACAGCTGTATACATCGTTAGTAAGGCCTCACCTAGATTACGCAGCTCAGTTCTGGTCTCCATTTTACAGAATGGATATGAATTCGTTAGAAAACATTCAGCGTAGAATGACAAAATTAATTCATACCATTAGAAATCTTCCGTATGAAGAAAGATTGAAGAACCTTAAATTCACAGACTAGTTGCATGGTTCACAGATTAGTTGTACGGTTCTCAGACTAGTTGTATGGTTCTCAGACTGGTTGTATGGTTCTCAGACTAGTTGGATGGTTCTCAGACTAGTTTTATGGTTCTCAGACTAGTTTTATGGTTCTCAGACTAGTTGTATAGTTCTCAGACTAGTTGTATGGTTCTCAGACTAGTTGCATGGTTCACAGACTAGTTGTATGGTTCTCAGACTAGTTGTATGGTTCTCAGACTAGTTGTATGGATCTCAGACTAGTTGTATGGTTCTCAGACTAGTTGTATGGTTCTCAGACTAGATGTATGGTTCTGATACTAGTTGTATGGTTCACAGACTAGTTGTATGGTTCACAGACTAGTTGTATGGTTCTCAGACTAGTTGTATGGTTCTCATACTAGTTGTATTGATCTCAGACTAGTTGTATGGTTCTCAGACTAGTTGTATGGATCTCCGACTAGTTGTATGGTTCTCAGACTAGTTGTATGGTTCTCAGACTAGTTGTATGGATCTCAGACTAGTTGTATGGTTCTCAGACTAGTTGTATGGTTCTCAGACTAGTTTTATGGTTCACAGACTAGTTGTATGGTTCTCAGACTAGTTGTATGGTTCTCAAACTAGTTGTATGGTTCTCAGACTAGTTGTATGGTTCACAGACTAGTTGTATGGATCTCAGACTAGTTGTATGGTCCTCAGACTAGTTGTATGGATCTCAGACTAGTTGCATGGTTCTCAGACTAGTTGTATGGTTCACAGACCAGTTGTATGGATCTCAGACTAGTTGTATGGTTCTCAGACTAGTTGTATGGTTCTCAGACTAGTTGTATGGATCTCAGACTAGTTGTATGGTTCTCAGACTAGTTGTATGGTTCTCAGACTAGTTTTATGGTTCACAGACTAGTTGTATCGTTCTCAGACTAGTTGTATGGTTCTCAGACTAGTTGTATAGTTCACAGACTAGTTGTATGGTTCACAGACTAGTTGTATGGTTCACAGACTAGTTGTATGGTTCTCAGACTAGTTGTATGGTTCACAGACTAGTTGTATGGTTCTCAGACTAGTTGTATGGATCTCAGACTAGTTGTATGGTTCACAGACTAGTTGTATGGTTCTCAGACTAGTTGTATGGTTCTCAGACTAGTTGTATGGTTCTCAGACTAGTTGTATGGTTCACAGACTAGTTGTATGGTTCTCAGACTAGTCTGATTAATACCAAAAAGATCACAGTGCTCTGATGAACTGTTGTTACGGGTTTATGTGTATTGTATGTAATGTATGGGAGGTTTCTTGGGTTTAGGATGTATAGGCATGAATTTTGTTGGATTCTTTGTAATAACTGGAGAATGTATCTTCTGGTAGGCTTGACACGTTTAGTGTTGATGTTTTCTGAAGGGGAAAGTCTTGATGTTATCTTGCGGAAGTTATCTTGTGACAGTTTTATTAATCAAATTGGTTTCTGAGTAATAGTGGGATGTATTTCCCCTGATCAGAAATAAGTCACAGTGTTTGACTTTATTCAGTTATGCTAAGTTAAATGAACTTAGTGTTGTGTTATGTGTCAGTGTTAGTGTTGTGTTAGTGTTATGTTAAGTGTCAGTGTTAGTGTTGTGTTAGTGTTATGTTAAGTGTCAGTGTTAGTGTTGTGTTAGTGTTATGTGTTTATAACATCAGTGTTCCCTCGAGAATATTCACAAACATTTGTATGTTATGGACATTAAGATTAAATAAAACTTGCTTCTGTATTTACCTTCTTAAAAGCTAGTTAATCTTACTTAGAAAATACTTTGGATTTATTTTGGTCTGTGTTGGTTCCAATTTTGGTCTGTGTTGGTCCCAATTTTGGTCTGTGTTGGTCTCAATTTTGGTCAGTGTTGGTCCCAATTTTGGTCTGTGTTGGTCCCAATTTTGGTCAGTGTTGGTCCCAATTTTGGTCTGTGTTGGTCCCAATTTTGGTCTGTGTTGGTCCCAATTTTGGTCTGTGTTGGTCCCAATTTTGGTCTGTGTTGGTCTCAATTTTGGTCAGTGTTGGTCCCAATTTTGGTCTCTGTTGGTCCCAATTTTGGTCTGTGTTGGTCCCAATTTTGGTCTGTGTTGGTCCCAATTTTGGTCTGTGTTGGTCTCAATTTTGGTCAGTGTTGGTCCCAATTCGCAGTTTTGGAAATTGAAAGAAAATGAAATACTGCTTTTAATGCTATGATTTCTGAGTGTCCATCTGATTAACGTCTTCAACTCTTCCATGATGCTAACTTGATAGTGTAACGTCTGATCGCCTTCAAACTTAATGTGCTTGTGTATTTTAGGATATTGGTCTTTTCGGTCTCTCTTAAAGGTTTGCATTTTATTTGGACGAAATTGAGACATTAGTTTCTATATGATGACTTTTGTTTGTGTCTTACGGTCCCTTCAGATGTTAAACAAGAATTCATTGTTAACTTATACCACATTCTGCACTATTCCAATCGCCTGCCTTGAGGCTCTGGGGGCTGGGGTTGTGCAGTACGGGGATACCTTCCTCTGATCACTGAGGTACAGTGGGCTGCGGTTATACTATACGGGGATACCTTTAATGGATAACACAGCGACTGACATAAAGGTAGTAATGTTTGGGTTTAGTGATGAAAGAGAGTCAAAGAGGAAGGCACAATGTCCAAAGAAGAAAAATACAAATACATGATAACGTTGATGAGAAGCAAAAAACGAGTGGTAATAATGAGCATCGGAGGGAATTGTAAATATAGAACTTAGTACTGTAAAGAAAATCCAATCTGAGGGAGCCGGCAACTTCAGTTTGGTCTGTATGAAAGAGGATCTCGCAGGGGAAGAATGAAAAGTAGATTAAAAGAGGCATGGGAGGAGGAGAATATAGAAGATGAGGGAAGGAATGGGAGAGAGAGGCTGCCTTCTTCCAGTGACTCGACTGGGAAAGGTGGTCAGGAAGGCCGTGAACTGCCACGGAGACTCCTCGTTCATTGTCTCCTGAAGAAAAACAGTAAGAGTGTACAAAGCAAATAGTTAGAGAGAAAAATGTAAGCGAAACTGCGAGCAGAATGACCGGGAATGAGTGTTCCATCGTCCTGGGTTGTAAGACAATATTTAATACACCAGAGACTGGTCCAGTCAGTACAACAACAGGTTGAGAGAAAGAGCAATGTTTTTCACTGGATCAACGAATAAACGAGAGCAAATAAAGACTAGGAGGAAAGAGCAAAGAGTGGCGTCCTGCAAGGACCAGTGAAAGGGAAAGATGCTGTTCTTTATATACGCTCATGATCTATTAGAAGGGATGGAGTCGTATGTTTGTGATGGCTCCTGCTGCTGCTGCTGCTGCTACTACTGCTGCTGCTGCTACTGCTGCTGTTACTGCTGCTGCTGCTGCTGCTGCTGCTGCTGCTACTGCTGCTGCTGCTTTACTATCATCAGAGTACAAGTGTCTCCTGGCTGGGGTGTTGATCATGTAGACGACCCCTTATTAATACAACTGATGAGAACGACGGCAAAATAAATAGACATCAGGAAGTCCTGGAGACACTACAGAGGTGATCCAACAAGTGGCTGCTGGAATTCAATTTAAACAAATGAAGGTCAGGCAGACTGAAGAGTAGCGAGGGTAAACAAAACACAGTAAAACAAGAGAGGAGAAAAATTACAAACATCAGTGAAACGCAACTCTGGCGGTGAACATAACTCAACAACACTGAGAAACACAACTCTGGCGGTGAATATAACGTAACAACATTAAGAAACACAACTCTGGCGGTGAATATAACGTAACAACATTGAGAAACACAACTCTGGCGGTGAATATAACGTAACAACATTGAGAAACACAACTCTGGCGGTGAATATAACGTAACAACATTAAGAAACACAACTCTGGCGGTGAATATAACGTAACAACATTGAGAAACACAACTCTGGCGGTGAATATAACGTAACAACATTGATAAACACAACTCTGGCGGTGAATATAACGTAACAACATTGAGAAACACAACTCTGGCGGTGAATATAACGTAATGTTTGGGTTTAGTGATGAAAGAAAGTCAAAGAGGAAGGCACAATGTCCAAAGAAGAAAAATACAAATACATGATGACATTGATGAGAAGCAAAAAACGAGTGGTAATGATGAGCAGCGGAGGGAATTGTAAATATAGAACTTAGTACTGTAAAGAAAATCCAATCTGAGGGAGCCGGCAACTTCAGTTTGGTCTGTATGAAAGAGGATCTCGCAGGGGAAGAATGAAAAGTAGATTAAAAGAGGCATGGGAGGAGGAGAATATAGAAGATGAGGGAAGGAATGGGAGAGAGAGGCTGCCTTCTTCCAGTGACTCGACTGGGAAAGGTTGTCAGGAAGGCCGTGAACTGCCACGGAGACTCCTCGTTCATTGTCTCCTGAAGAAAAACAGTAAGAGTGTACAAAGCAAATAGTTAGAGAGAAAAATGTAAGCGAAACTGCGAGCAGAATGACCGGGAATGAGTGTTCCATCGTCCTGGGTTGTAAGACAATATTTAATACACCAGAGACTGGTCCAGTCAGTACAACAACAGGTTGAGAGAAAGAGCAAAGTTTTTCACTGGATCAACGAATAAACGAGAGCAAATAAAGACTAGGAGGAAAGAGCAAAGAGTGGCGTCCTGCAAGGACCAGTGAAAGGGGAAGATGCTGTTCTTTATATACGCTCATGATCTATTAGAAGGGATGGAGTCGTATGTTTGTGATGGCTCCTGCTGCTGCTGCTGCTGCTGCTACTGCTGCTGCTGCTACTGCTGCTGCTACTGCTGCTGCTGCTGCTGCTGCTGCTACTGCTGCTGCTGCTTTACTATCATCAGAGTACAAGTGTCTCCTGGCTGGGGTGTTGATCATGTAGACGACCCCTTATTAATACAACTGATGAGAACGACGGCAAAATAAATAGACATCAGGAAGTCCTGGAGACACTACAGAGGTGATCCAACAAGTGGCTGCTGGAATTCAATTTAAACAAATGAAGGTCAGGCAGACTGAAGAGTAGCGAGGGTAAACAAAACACAGTAAAACAAGAGAGGAGAAAAATTACAAACATCAGTGAAACGCAACTCTGGCGGTGAACATAACTCAACAACACTGAGAAACACAACTTTGGCGGTGAATATAACGTAACAACATTAAGAAACACAACTCTGGCGGTGAATATAACGTAACAACATTGAGAAACACAACTCTGGCGGTGAATATAACGTAACAACATTGAGAAACACAACTCTGGCGGTGAATATAACGTAACAACATTAAGAAACACAACTCTGGCGGTGAATATAACGTAACAACATTGAGAAACACAACTTTGGCGGTGAATATAACGTAACAACATTGAGAAACACAACTCTGGCGGTGAATATAACGTAACAACATTGAGAAACACAACTCTGGCGGTGAATATAACGTAACAACATTGAGAAACACAACTCTGGCGGTGAATATAACTTAACAACATTGATAAACACACAGTATATCTTCAGCAACATATGTACGAGACCAATCAACCTCAGTAACAAAACTGTACAACCTGAACAATGTTTTCTTTGGATGTTTATATACAACATACACGAGGCCAGTCACTGAGTATGTGGCGCCAGTGCTGAGCCTACACCTCAGGGAAGTGGAATACAAAGAAATGGTTCAACAGCTAGCAAACAGACTTGTTCCGAGGAGAGGTTAGTTAAACTGTGCTTGATGATCATGCTGGATAAGAGGTGGGGGAGACGCCATTACGACGTACACGATATCAATAGTTAATAATAGGGGGCAGATAGATTAAGAGGACCAGGGTCTATACCCCAACACCTTCATCCCCACACCCCCACGCAGTGTTGTAAACCCGTGTGGGCTACGGCCGTCCACGAACAGTTTTTAAACTGTTCTTTATTGTTACTTAAAGTTTACACTTATTACTTTACCTCCATTCATCCAGGTCTATTCTCCCTCCTCCTCTGCTCTCCCTCCCTTCCTCCCTCACTCTCCAACAAGTCCAGGTGGAAACAATATCTGTGTGGGAGAATCCCTTCCTCAGTCTGGCCTGACCACAACCTCTGTCTCCATCACCAACACTACTGTCACTCTCCAACACTACCTTCCTATTGTTCCTCCAACACTACTGTCGCTCTCTATCTACAACACTACCTTCCTATTGTTCCTCCAACACTACTGTCACTCTCTCCAACACTACCTTCCTATTGTTCCTCCAACACTAGGTTACTACAACACTTGGTTAATACACCACTAAGTTACTACAACACAATGTTAAGATAACTTGTTCCTCAATACAAGTTTGAAATTTACATAAAGTTAATGTTTAACTGTACAACTTGAACTTAAGTTGTATGTTACCCCGGATGCGGTTTCTCTACATATGTCTTGCATTTTCTTCATCTAATATTACATTGCAGTACCATCATTAATAACTATAACGAGGTTAATCACCTTTATAAAATTACATATTCATTTTCACTTTTCTCATGTTTTCATTATATATATATATATATATATATATATATATATATATATATATATATATATATATATATATATATATATATATATATATTGGATGGATCATTTACCAGTGGTAACAAGCAATTAATGTTCTCACCTCTGGTTACTACTCTCCTGACGAGGTGACGTCAGAGGTTGTGAGTGTAGTAGAGAGTAGAGCAACTCTCTGGGTATAGAGAAGGTCTTCATTGCTTATTCATCTTAACTTAAATTGAGAAGCTATTGGTCTAGAGCTTTATTCTCTAAAGTCACCAGAAATTGTGAAATCTTGTGAAACTTTCATTGTATAGAAGTTCTGATGTGTTAATAAAGAGACTTCAGGTATTCTAGTCAATATAATAATCGTCTCGGATAAGAGAGACGCAGAAACTTTATTGGTCAGATTTATAATAAAGGCCCATTCAGCTAGAATAAAGGTCATGGTCATTTATAATTGTGTATTACGTCTGTTTATATATAATAACTAAGAAAAAGGTACAATTAAAATACCTTAAGTCAATAACGTTATTTACGTTATATTAAAAATATATTTTACAAAGTTTTTCGATCTTATCATTAATGTGTAGACAAGATTATGTTATATCATCAGAAATGATTCCTTATTACGATATAACTGGAGTATGATTCCTTATTATGATATAACTGGAGTATGATTCCTTATTACGATATAACTGGAGTATGATTCCTTATTACGATATAACTGGAGTATAATTCTTCGTGAAAATCCCCTAGACTAACATCGCCAGTTATTAATAATAATAATAATAATAATAATAATAATAATTACATCGACTGTTATTTATAAAGTTTATCGTAATACTGCTTTATTAACACTGAAACTTAATGAAGATGTGGTGAAGTATCTACGTTACTCACTTGAGGTGAGTAAAGTATCTAATTTACTCACCTGAGGTGAGTAAAGTATCTAAGTTACTCACCTGAGGTGAGTAAAGTTTCTAAGTTACTCACCTCAGGTGAGTAAAGTATCTAAGTTACTCACCTGAGGTGAGTAAAGTTTCTAAGTTACTCACCTGAGGTGAGTAAAGTATCTAAGTTACTCACCTGAGGTGAGTAAAGTTTCTAAGTTACTCACCTCAGGTGAGTAAAGTATCTAAGTTACTCACCTGAGGTGAGTAAAGTATCTAAGTTACTCACCTGAAGTGGTGAGTGAGTGCCATGTACTCATGGGTAAGAACCCTGAGAGTGGTAGGTAGTCGTGATTGATCCGAGGAAGAGGAAGGAAGCTTCAGCTCCTTGGATCCAGAACCCTCACCATTATCAAGGTATCCTCCTCCCTGAATACCACGTATTATGATACATTCTGAAATTAGTTATCCTTGAAGTTATACCTCGTAGTAGTTAACCCTGAAGGGATACTTCATAGTTATTCCTGAAGGGATACCTCATAGTTATCCCTGAAGAGATACCTCATAATAATTATCCCTAAGGGGATACCTCATAGCAGTTATCCTTGAAGGGATACTTCATAGTTATTCCTGAAGGCATACCTCGTAGTAATCCCTGAAGAGATACCTCATAATAATTATCCCTAAGGGGATACCTCATAGCAGTTATCCTTGAAGGGATACTTCATAGTAGTAATCCCTGAATGGATACCTCATAGTAGTAATCCCTGAATGGACACCTCATAGCAGTTATCCCTGAATAGATACCATATAGCTGTTATCCCTGAATGGATACCTCATAGTAGTTATCCCTGAATGGATACCTCATAGTAGTTATCCCTGAATGGATGCCTCATAGCATTTATCACTGAAGAGATACCTCATAGTTATCCCTGAAGGAATACGTCGTAGCAGTTATCCCTGAAGGGTAGATGTACTCGTGTTCAGTGTTCTTTAAGTCGATAGATGTACTCGTGTTCAGTGTTCTTTGAGCCGGAAGTTGTACTCGTGGTAGTGTTCTATCTACAATGTTCTTCTTGACAGCTGAAGGAGTCTGTAGAACAGGAGCTAGAGCACGCTATTAATGTGTAATAAGTGAGGAGTTAAGGCAGCAGAGTGTACAGTTGTGAAGGCAGCAGCAGGTGCCACAACAAGCAGGTATGAAGGCAGCAGCAGGTGCCACAACAAGCAGGTATGAAGGCAGCAACAGGTGCCTCCTTCAGCAGATGTGAAGGCAGCAGTGGGTGCCTCCTTCAGCAAGTATGAAGGTAGCAGCAGGTGCCTCTACCAGCATATATGAAGGTAGCAGCAGGTGCCTCTACCAGCAGATATGAAGGCAGCAGCAGGTGCCTCCTGCAGCAGGTGTGAGGGCAGCAGCAGGTGCCTCCTCCAGCAGATGTTTTTCACCATGGACCAGAGATTTACCTCAAAGAAGGCTTCTCTCCTCTCAGTATTCATGGCAGCCTCCACCCTAACTGCATTTTTAATCAGGACACATTCGTGCACACCATCCTCCAGTCACACACACACACACGCACACGCACATACGCACACACACACACACACACACACACACACACACACACACACACACACACACACACACACACACACACACTTGATACCTTAAAGACAATATAACCGGATATCTCACCTTGGATTCTATACATGACTCTGAGTCCTGCATGACGGTGGATGTAGTGCCAGTATCTTAGCAAGAGGACAGACAGGCAGCTAGATGCCAGTGTCACTGACATGCATAGTATATAAGGTTGTGGAGAGGATAATCAGGGGAAGAGTGATGGTGCACCTGGAGAGAAGTGGGAGGGAGGAACGGAGGTCATGAGGATCAAGAGCATGACTGGTCTGAGGGGTATTTCTGTATTTACAGGAGATATAAACCTGGCCTCCACTCTCTTCAAGATGGGATGTGATCAGTGATTTCCAAGAGTTCTTGATCAGTCTGACTATGCTGTTTGTGGTGTTTTTACCTGGTTCTGCTAGCACCAGTAGGCTGATTGATGAAGCCTAGCAGGTAGGAGGCCTGGTCTGGTAACCGGGACGCAGGTACCTTCACTTCTGAAACCTTTAATTGGTAACCAACAAGTTACCGCGAGTGATCACAGCATGAAGGCCACTCAGCTCCCTCAGCCACTCAGCTCCCTCAGCCACTCAGCTCCCTCAGCCACTCAGCTCCCTCAGCCACTCAGCTCCATCAGCCACTCAGCTCCCTCAGCCACTCAGTTCCCTCAGCCACTCAGCTCCCTCAGCCACTCAGCTCCCTCAGCCACTCAGCTCCCTCAGCCACTCAGCTCTCTCAGCCACTCAGCTCCCTCAGCCACTCAGCTCCCTCAGCCACTCAGCTCTCTCAGCCACTCAGCTCCCTCAGCAACTCAGCTCTCTCAGCCACTCGCACTCAGAACAAACACAATATTCCACTCTGCTCAACTTCCAGCAAAATTCCTATAAGCTACAAGTACTTTTTATGTGAGGGTCGTTGTTTCTTGTGTAAAATCCTGAGTCATTCCCCAGTCTTGCTGCATTTTCTGTTTTCATTTCGAATTACTCGGCCAAACAGCCTATCTTGGGAAAAAACACTTTGTGGGTTAAAATTCAGTCAGGTAAAGACAGACACACACATACACACAGACACACACAGGTGAAACAAACCAGGGTACGGGTGGGGTTAGAACTCATGGCAAACAGTGGTAAACTCCAGGCCAGTGCGTAAACCACTGGGTCAGCTGACTACAATAACATTCGTCCAACTAGGTATATTTATACACCATAGGAAGGTTAACATGGGCCACCACTGTGACCACAAATGCAAGTTTTTACAGATGAATCTCCCGCCAACGTGGCCGTGACGAACTCTAGCTCAAGTCGCCTCAAAACCATCATCATGACTCACGAAATCGTATTAACAAGATTGTAAACAAACCGCTGTATGGGTGGGGCTAGAACCCCGGTGTTTTACCCTCACCTGCCAGGGGTTCTAACACCACAGGTACCCTGGTTCGTTTGCAGTCGTTTTATTACGATTTTATGAGACACACAGGCGAGTTATAGGGATGTAAGGAAGTACTTCTTCAGCCTCAAGATGGTCAGGAAGAGGAATGGCCGTGAGAAAGAGGTGGTGGAGGCAGGTTCCATACATAGCTTTAAGAGCAGGTATGACAAGATACACGATGCTAGGAGGAAGTGAATCTTACCCTCTCCCACAACACTTAATTCCCCCTCACCTCCCCCTTCATTTTCTACCTTCCCTTTTCCTCTTCATTAATCCATCTCAGTCTTTCTCAACGTTTCGTCCACTGTTACAAAATGACGCGATATCTATTAGAAATAGACATCTAGAGGGAATACTAGAAAGGAATGCCCTCTAGCATCCAGCCTGTTACTGGGCTTTTGCAACAAAGTCAGTATCCTGGTCCAGTTATCCGACATATTCAATAATCATAGGATTACAACTGAGAGGGTACTAACCAAAGAATGAAATTTTATTATATTTATTAACAAAGTTAGAATATCTAGGGTATCAAAGTAAATCAATTTAAATATAATTGGGATATGAAGTAGGATGTTAGCTCCTACACTTCTCTCATAAACAATATTATTGTGTTGAAGGCACATATATCTTAATGGCTCTTATGTACCATCTGCTACAATGTCAACAATTTACAATAATACTAAGATATATACAAATATGTGTGTGTGTGTGTAAGTGTGTTCCAGGTAACTCGTTAAGACTCGACCAGTGACAGACTGAACGTCTTCTCATAAGCAAACTTCTCTAACAAACTGACAATCAGAACAGCTTGATTGAACAGTAAAATGACTAATCCGCCGAACAACAATATAGTAAGGAACAGCAACACAGCGTCAGGAACCAGGAGATAGAATAACGACCCTAACTGGGGACCATCAGCAGATCCTCCATAATAGTCACAAAACTCCTTTATTACTGAATCTTCAGCATAACCAAAATCCCCGACTGTGACGGTGCACAGATGCCTCAGTGAATTAGGTCAGGAGCTGTAGCTAGAGACCTGAGTTATCTCAGTGTCAATGGGACACACAACCCAGTAAAACGTAGAAAATCACTAAGTCTAGACTATTCTCTGTGAACAGAGTTACACAGAGTCCAGAGAAGTATGTTTCGTCTCACCACCGAACACATACTCTACCAAACAGAGTCTAAATGACGAGAAAAAAGCAGAGATAAGAGTGAGGTCATTCTCCAACGAGAGTCATCAGGGAAGAGGAGGAGTCAGGAGAAGCAGTCTCCAACTCAGGTGTGATCACGCCACCCACTGACTGCCCAGCCACTCCAGGAGCTGGCAGTATAACAAGTGAAGTGCTGTTAGCGAGGTAGGTTGCCAACTCACAGCTGCTACTCAACACTCTCGGACATAGAGCACAATAGTGTACATGTTACATCCTACCTACTAATATAGCTAAGTCAAATAATAATATAAACAAGATATGAACGATTTTGCTATTATCGAAAATATCAGCAATATAAAATTATAAGAAATGAAAATATACTTATAATACATCATATCAACATGTATTACATTGTGGCCCATTCTGGGGTCACACTATCCACTACCAGCCCTCCACTGACTGTCCACCACCACTCTCCCATGTTCCCCCTCCACTGACTGTCCACCACCACTCTCCATGTTCCCCTCCACTGACTGTCCACCACCATCTCCCATGTTCCCCCTCCACTGACTGTCCCCCCACCACTCTCCCATGTTCCCCCTCCACTGACTGTCCACCACCACTCTCCCATGTTCCCCTCCACTGACTGTCCCACCACCATCTCCCATGTTCCCCCTCCACTGACTGTCCACCACCACTCTCCAATGTTCCCCCTCCACTGACTGTCCCACCACCACTCTCCCATGTTCCCCCTCCACTGACTGTCCACCACCACTCTCCATGTTCCCCCTCCACTGACTGTCCCACCACCACTCTCCCATGTTCCCCTCCACTGACTGTCCACCACCACTCTCCCATGTTCCCCCTCCACTGACTGTCCACCACCACTCTCCCATGTTCCCCCTCCACTGACTGT
>WNWK01016160.1:0-45707 GCA_009830355.1 Cherax destructor
TTAAGATAGTCTTGTCTGAAAATAAATTTTAAAGCTCAACTCAAAAACCACCTACTCACCCAAAACTAAATGATCATACTATAAACTACTTTGAAAAATGCTCATTATTACTTTCCTATACGATAATCTCAATTTTTAATAATATGTTACTATTATTTTCCCCCCTACTCCCCCAAAAACTAAATACTCATAAGTTAATGTAAAAAATGCTCAATGTTATTTTCCTTAAGATAATCTCAATTCCATATTACCATTCGAAATCAAACACCTGTAACAATCTAATATCATCATATAATAATTTAAACAGTAAAATTTCATCATATTGTAATTTTGAAAACAATTTTTAACTAGAATAAACTAAATTTCTCTTATTAAGTACATAGTCTTTAAGTTACTAGATTAAGCTGCCCCTAATGCCATGGCATGTCATGGCTCCCTTGCACTCAATTTACATTGTTTTACCAATCCTATGTAATCTGCAATCTGCAATGAAAAAATTTTTTTACTTTACTTTACTTTACTACTTTACTATTATGTTTGTTTACAAAAAAATTCATTCAGCTATTATTCGTCCCATTTGGGCTATGTGCTGTTGCATTCTTCTGACCCCTTTCCCTGATGAATCATTTAATGAGGCGCTTCTTGTGCCGTTTATACCGTATCAACAGGCCTTTGTTGTTCTGAAGGACCCCAATGGAAAAAAGTCCTCTGTCTGATTTTTTTGGGTTATCCTGGGTTCTCTAAAATATGCTCTATGTTATAATATGTGTAACTGTATTTGTGTATCCCTGAATAAATTTACTTACTCTCCCATTATACTGCAGCTCATATTTATTTACAGGTGGTATCGTTGCTCTCTATATCTCCCTTCCTGTGCATTCTGTTTTTGGATATTGCATTCTTGATCTCTTCTCTCCCCCGGCCCATCTTTTTGGTATTTAATGCTCACCATTATCTTTGGGGGGGTCCCTGTGACTCTCGTTGTTATCAGTTGGAGACTCTTCTCACTTCTCACCCTCTTCATGTTTTAAAAACAGGTGCTCCTACCCATTTTTACCCCGCCTCAGTCTCTCTTTCATTAATCTTTCTATCTGCTCCTCATCAATCGCACTTGATTTCTTGGTCTGTTCCCCCGGAACGACAGTGATCATTTTCCCCTATTCTTCTTCTATTGTATTCCCAACCATTTCCCGAGCCCTCGTTGGCAATTTGGATGAGCGCATTGGGACTTACATTCTCACCTTACCATTTTTTGTGAGGACCATTCTTCATCCTATATTGATGAACTGGTGCACCATTTTTTCGACCCTAGTTTTGACTGCAGCATCATGTTCTATTCCCCCCAAACCTCAGGCAGGCATTCTCAACATGCATGCCTTGGAAACCCTGCATGTGTTCGTGCTGGGGAGTTTAAAACCCTGCGTGGTGCTGTTATCGGTATAATTAAACCTCAGATTCCCCCTGCATCATACACGACACTAAACACACTTGTTGGCGAGACATGTGTCTACCATTCCCCACGATTTTCCCTGTGTGCAGTTTGGAAGAAGGTATGAAATTTGGGTTGGAAAATCGCTCAAAACCCCAGCCCCTGTTCTGCAGGTTGTTGTCTTTTCTCGCGTCTAAGTCTCCAAGGGGAACAATTTTGCCCTTGGATTTTTCTTCTAATGGAATGGAGCCGTATAATGTACCTTTCACTCTCCTAGAGCTAGAATCCATGCTTTCTGCTTGTTAGTCATTGGCAGCTGGACCTGATAATATATCAGTATGCTACAACATCCCATTCTACAGCCCTTATAGTCCTTTTGCTTCTTTTCAATCTTATTTGGATGGGGGGTTCTCCCTCAACAATGGAAATCTGCCCCCCATTGTCTTACCATTTCACAAACCAGGCACCTCGGGGCTTGATACCCCCACTATCGTTTCATTGCTCTGACCAGTGTAGTCTGGGTGCGGGAAACGATTGGGTGAATAGGCGTTTGATGTGGTATTTGGAGACTCACAATAGTCTTTCTCCTCACCAATTTTGGCTTTCGCAAGGGCAATCTATTTTTGGACCCCTTGCCCCCATTAGATACATATGTCGGGAAATTTTTGCTGGCTCTCTAATTGTAACTGATTCTCTGTCATCCATAAATGCCCCTCAACTCATAAAGTATAACTTGTAGCAAGCTCTGTCAGAAGCCAGGCACAGGTATGGTAGGATTCTGGATAGTAGAGTCAGAGTCCCAATGCTGTGGATTCCATCTCACATTGGTCTTCAGATGCGTGATAGAACTGATAAATTGGCTAAGTTTTATGCTTTAAAAGGGGATAGATTACAATCTTGGCTTGTCATTTAAACAGTTTGAGAAAAAAAAAAAACTTCAACTGAATTTTATCGACTTAAGACTCAGGGAGTTTGACACCAGTCAGTCCATCTATCATCATTCTATCATGCAGGAGGAGCCAAAATGTCTAGGGGTCACCCAAACAAAATAAGCAGACTCTTGGATGTCACTCCGCCCGCCCCCGGCTGGGTTGCAAGTATCTTTGGCAGGTTAAATCACCCCCAAAGATGTAGACCAAACAAGATGTAAACTTTCCCCAGTTGGATTATTGTCACACCCTGCGTCATTATGTATTTTGGAGTCCCGATAAAATTAATGAATTCAGAGACAACTCACTCAGAAATGTTCAAGATATGTCAAAGTATTTTATCCACAGTGGTATTTACAGACCATTCGGGAAAAAAATACCCTGACTTTTCCCTGTAAATAAAGCATTGACATGTGTGTGTGTGTGTTAGTTATTTAAAGCATTTTGTCCTAGGCACTTTCGATTAGACCTAGGCCTGTTGTTTTGTTGTGTGTGTGTGTGTGAAACACTTGAAATTTTTTGGGCCGGGGGAACCCCGGGCCCTCCGTGCGTGAAGAAAGAGCGCCCACCACCATGCCATCGGGGCGTATGTGACTACCTATTTGTGGTTGGGGGGCGAGTCATAGCTCCTGGCCCTGCCTCTTCACTGATTCTCTAGGTCCTCTCTCTCCTGCTCCATAGGGTTTATCAAACCTAGTCTTAAAACTATGTATGGTTCCTGCCTCCCCTATGTCGCTTTCCAAGCTATTCCACTTCCTGACAATTTTGACTGAAGAAATACTTCCTAACATCCCTTTGACTCATAGGAGTCTTCAACCAATTGTGACCCCTTGTTTCTGTGTCCACTCTCTGGAACATCTTGTCTCTGTCCACCTTATCTTTCCTCGCAGTATTTTATATGTCGTTATCATGTCCCCCCAAACCTCGTCCTCTAGTGTCGTCGGCCCGTTTTCCCTTTAAACCTTTCTTGTAGGACAATCCCTTAGCTCTGGGACTGTGGGACTGTACTCACCTATTTGTGGTTGCAGGGTGAGTCATAGCTCCCCCCCGCCTCTTCACTGTTGCTACTAGGTCCTCTCCCCCCTGCTCCGAGCTTTATCAAACCTAGTCTTAAAAATATTATGGTTCCTGCCTCCCATTTTTTTCTAAGCTTTCATTTCCCCTGAAATTAACTGAAAAATATTTCCCTAACACCCCTTTGACTCATAGGAGTCTTCCCCCAATTATGACCCCTTGTTTCTTTTCCCTCTCTGGAACATCTTGTCTCTGTCCACCTTATCTATTCCTCGCAGTATTTTATATGTCGTTATATGTCCCCTAACCCTCCTGTCCTCTAGTGTCGTCAGGCCGTTTCCCTTAACCTTTCTTGTGGACAACCCCCTTGCTCGGGGACTAGTCTTGTTGCAAACCTTTGCACTTTCTCTAATTTCTTGACGTGTTTGACCAGGTGGGGGTTTCCCAAAACCGGTGCTGCATACTCCAGTAGGGGCCCGGGCGTATATGGTATACAGAGTCTTGAATGATTCCTTAGTGAGGTTTTGGGAAACCTATTCTTAGGTTGCCAGCCGCCCGTATGCTGCAGCAGTTATCTGATTGATGTGTGCCTCAGGAGATGTGTATTATACTCCCCCCGTCTGTGTGTGTGTGTGTGTGTGTGTGTGTGTGTGTGTTTTTTTATGTACATGTGTGTATGTGTATTTTATGTATATACATGTTGTTTTTATGTGTGTTTTATTTTGTATTTTATATGTATATGTGTGTGTGTGTGACCCAACAATTAAAATTTCCCAATAACTCATTACAGTTGTGGCTGGGTGTAGACTAATAGATTGCTCATTGCTTTATAATTTGTTCATGAGTGCAACCATGTACAGACGTAAGTAAATTTACTTACATGATTCATTACCTTGTAACTAGTGAATTAATTACCATTGTACCTTGTTCAGTTATCAAAACTTTGGGGCCCCGTCTCTGGACCCTATATATACCTCTGTAATCTGCAAATACCTTTGTAACTTGTCATGATTGTGACCATCTGAGTTCTTTCCTTTGTAACTTGCTCAGCTATCAAATTTGAGGGCCAGTCCCTGGACCCCTTATTTCCTCTGTAATCTTTTGCTACCGCACACAGGATGGGTATGGGGTGCATAATAAAGATATCAAACTAAACTAACAAACACTCCATCCTAGCAGTTTTTTATCTTGAGAAAGGGATATGCACCCCTTGGAGGTATAACATTCTAGCCCATCCTTGGCCTCTGTGGTAATCTACCAACCTTATAATAATAATAATAATAATAATAATAATAATAATATTTTATTTCATTGCAAGTTTACATCAATTTTGTAATTACAATTATGAATTGAAGTGCAAAGAGCCACTATCATGCCATGGCATTATGGGCAGACTAAATCTAATGACTTATAGACTACTTAATACTAGAGAAATTGATTAAGTTTTTTTATATTTAAAAATTAGCTTATGTTTATAGCAGAAAAAAGTTTACTCAAATTACAATCTGAGGATATTACATTGTGACAAGGTGAAAGTTTTTTTTTTTTAGGATGGTTATATCAATAGTAAATATGGTTTTGGGGGAAAAAATTTTCCAAACCCCCTTTTTTTTTTTGTTTTTTGGGGGGGGGGGGGGGGGGGGGGGGGGGGGGGGGGGGAAAAAAAAAAAAAAAAAAAAAAAAAAAAAAAAAATTTCCCCTTTTTTTTGGGGGGGGGGTTTTGATTTTTTTATTTTTTAAAAGGGGCAAATTTTAAAGTAAAAATTTAAAAAAAAATTTTTAATTTTTTAATTAAAAAAAATTTTTTTTTTTAAAAATTTGGGGGCCCCCCCTTAAACCCCTTTTTTTAAAATTTTTTTTTTTTAACCCGGGTTTTTTTTGAAAAAAATTTGGGCCTTCCCCCCAAAATTTTTCCCCCCCCTTTTTTTTTTAAAAATTAAAAAAACCAAAAAATTTTTTTAAAAAAAAAAAATTTTTTTTTTTTTGGGGGGGGGGGAAGGAAAAAAGGGGGGAAAAACCCCCCAAACCCAAACCCCCTTTTTTAATTAAAAAAAAAAAAAATTTAAAAAAATTTAAAAAAATTTTTTTTTAAAAAAAAAAATTTTTAAAAATTTAAAAATTTAAAAAAAACAAAAAATTTTTTCCCCCAAAAAAATTTTTTTAAAAAAAAAATTTTTTTTTTAAAAAAAAAACCCCCCCCAAATTTAAAAATTTTTTTAAAAAAAAAAAACCCCAAAAAAATTTTTAAAAAAAAAAAAGGAGGGGTTTTTAATGAAAAAAAAAAGGGGAAAAAAAACCCAAAAAAAAATTTTCAATTTTTTTTTTGGGGGGGGGGGGTTTTTTAAAGGAAAAAAAACCCCCCAAAAATTTTTAATTTTTTTAAAAATTTTAGGGTTTTTTTCCCTTTTTTAAATTTTTTTCTTTTTTGGGCCCCGGGTTTTTTCCAAAAAGGTTTTCCCTTTTTTTTTTCTTTTTAAAAAAATTTTTTTTTTTAGGGGTTTTTTTAAAAAAAAAATAATTTTTCCCTTTTTTTTGATTTTTAAATTTTTTCCTTTAATGGGTTTTTTTTTTTTTTCCCCCCCCCCCCTTTTAAACCCTTTTTAAAAAATTTTTTTTCCCCCCCCAAAATTCCTTGGGGGGTTTTTTTAAAAAAATCAAAAATTTAAGGGGGTTGGTTTTTTGGGGGTTTTTTAAAAAATTTTTAAAAAACCCCGGGGGAAAAAAAAAAAGGGGAAAAAAAAAAAACCCGGGGAAAACCTTTCCCCCAAAAAAAAGGGAAAAAACCCCCCCGGGGGAAAAGGCCCCCAAAACAAAAAAGGTTCCCCCCTTTTTTCCCCGGGAAAACCCCCCCCAAAGGGGGGGCCCCCCCCCGCAGGGGGAAAGGGGGGGGGGAAAGTTGGGGGAAAAAAAAATTAAATTTTAAAAAATTTTTTAAAAACCCCGGGGTTTTTTGGGGGTTTTTTGGGGCCCCCCTTTTTAAGGGGGTTTAAAAAATAAAAACCAACACCACACACACACACACACACATGGAATGCTTTATTTACGGGGAGCAAAGTCAGGGTATTTTTCCAGAATGGTCTGTAATATACCACTGTGGATAAAATACTTTGACATATCTTGAACATTTCTGAGTGAGTTGTCTCTGAATTCATTCTATTGGACTGTCCACTTTATCAACGAGCACGCAGAATTTACCTCCAACGACGTCTTCGCTCTGCGGCCCTTTCTTTACCTTCCCTTCTTGCTGATGGACCCTCCTTTAATCCTGACTCTCTCGTTGACTTTTTGACAGACACTGACTTACTACACAAACTCTGAAGATTATACCTTTAGCACCTCCCTCAGTCCCTTCTACCTCGATCTCCTGCTACCCTCTATCCCTGCACTATCCACTGCCCCGCTGCATTCCATACCCTACTAATCATCCATCTCCCTCTTACAACCCATTTTTCCTGCATCCTGCAATAACCTGCAGCGCTGTATGACTCCTGTGGTTTAGCGCTTCTATTTGATTATAATAATAATAATACAAAGGTAATGAGCTCCAGGTAGAGCTGGTCACAATCATGACAGTTACAAAGGTAATGAATCATAAACACGTCCATACATGGTTACAATCATGAACAAATTACAGAGTAATGAGCAATTAACAAACATTCTAGGGAATGCATCCATTGCCCCCAACAACAGATGTTGCTAAGTGTCTGTCCCTCTTCGGCGGGACAGCCAGACAGCCATTACAAACAGCAGCAGGTTGCGCCAGGATCTGCTGCTTGCAGGAGCACCATCGACCCTCCCCAAGAGGTCCAAGAGGTCAGCGACTCCGCTAGCAGCCCGAGGGAGAGCTGCCCTGGGGGTGTGTCAACGTCCTGGTGGACGCCAATTTGATTGCAGATCCCAGACACTCTCTGTCTGCTGGGAGGGGCTGTTGGTTGTTCCCACCTGGAGCCCTTCGGGGCCCCAGACATCCACCGTGCACACGGATGTTGAAGCTTAAGGAACCGAGTGCACACTGCCTGTGGCACACCTGACAGCTGCCTCGCGATCGAACTCCACGGTGCTGTCCCTGCAGTGGAAGTTCCCGTGAGTCCGGCACACCCTGTGCCATCGCTGACATCGTGGGCTGGTAGGGAAAAAGTACCCTCTATAGTTGGGGTGGCGCTGGGAGTTGGGTGGGTGAGGGGTTATGAGAGGGTTACTGTTTACCACACACGGGGCAAGCCCGGGGAGGGGGGTGAGGGGCACTTCCCTACACACTGATTGCGCATTTCACACTGTCCTGCCTACAACAAACACAACATTTATTTGTTTCCCATGCACATCTTCAAAGATATGGGCATGTGACTCCCCAAAACCAGCGTTCCCTTCATCTTCATCCACACACCCCGCCCCCTCCCCCCCCGGCGGCGTGGGGGAGGAGGCACTGACTGGTCCTGCCTGAGTTGGACACTCAGCACCACCCAACCCTCACAAACTGTACAACACTTCCACTATTTACGCTGAAACGATGCACTTGGATGTCCTCTCGCTGCTCTGGAATCTTCCCATAGCATTCACACTGAGTCCTATTCAGTCGTGACCTGGTCAGCCTCTTTGATCAGGAGCTATCCTTGAAAATTCCGGAGCTAGCCCGCCAAACGCCCTGCCGCGTCGGCCATGGGGAAGCGCATGTGAAACTAGGGCTAGTGAAACAGTTTGTTACAGCTCTTGACAAAGAGTCTGCAGCCTTCAAGTATCTTCAAGACTTCTTCCCCAAGCTATCAGAGGCAAAGGTGAAGGCTGGCATCTTCATTGGACCACAAGTCAGGAAAATCATGGAGTGCTCAGAATTTCCAAAGCTCACAGAGAAGAAAAAGGAAGCCTGGGAGAGTTTTGTTGCTGTAGCACAGGGCTTTCTGGGCAACAACAAGACTGACAATTATGTGGAATTTGAGACCTTGGTAAAAAGCTATGGTCAGGGCTGTAGGATGTCCCTTAAGGTCCATATCCTTGATGCTCATCTTGACAATTTTCAAGAATATGGGAGTATACTCAGAGGAGCAAGGGGAGCGCTTCCACCAAGATATAATGGACTTTGAACACATATATCAGGGATCTTATAATGAAAACATGATGGGAGACTACATTTAGGGGCTTAATCGGGAAAGTGATTTGTTGCATGTTCGCAAATCTAGAAAAACTGCTCATTTATAACTTTGTATATATGTTTCAGAAAGTTTAAAATAAAATGTGTAAATTTTATTTATTTTATTATATGTTTTTGTTTTACATCCAAAACTAGCAAAAAAATATTGAAATTTAGCCATTTTTTGTCAAAAATTCATCCTGTAAGCCACAAAAGCAAAGTTTAAAAGGAATAATGGGCATTTTCTATTGTTTTACAATAAAAGTTGGAAAATAACACTTATCAGGAATAAAAATTGTTACATAGTGTTATCTGACCTTTACTTTGACGTCCAAATGTTATGAAATCCCAGGCTTCCGCCAAATAACGCCACTGAAAGCCGAGTGCCTTAGAATGAATTTGCTCATTTTTTTTTCACATTTTCTTGGGGGTCGGTGGGCGAAATCATCTTTGTCTTAATTTCGTATTAGTCTTGTCTAAAATCTTACATCATAGCCTTGTTCTTCACTTGGTCCTCCCCTCAAGGAAGGTTCCTTGACGCTGGTGAGGGGCTCTTGATCTAGGGAATTGGATCTGTGCTCCGGTTCCCTGAATTGAGCCTGAATGCCTTCCATCCCCCCCATTCGCTGTATAATCCTATGGGTTTAGCGTTACCCCATGATTATAATAATAATAATTCACTTGGGCCTCAAGGTTCAGGGTGCTGTTTACAATTCTCACTACAATACACCCGATCTTGAACTTCACATTGAAAGTTTGTTATGTTTAAGGTCGATTGCTGCACATGAGTCATCAAGTTTACAATTCGCCTGCATGCCAAAGCAAAGGCTTAAGTAAAATGTTCATTCACTCTGAAGAATATGCACCTTGATGTACATACCGAGGAATATGTACTTTGGTGTACATACTGAAGAATATGTACCTTGGTGTACATACTGAGGAATATACACCTTGGTGTACATACTGAGGAATATACACCTTGGTGTACATATCCAATGTTTGCATTTAGAGTAATCTCTGTCGCATTTGTTATAGTAGGTAGAGGCAGTTTTCATTAAGCATGCGTGTACTCATTCGGAGTCTTGGTTCAAGTTGCCTACCAACAAGATATTTTATATAAAACAGTAAGTGGAGTTCCTAGAGCAAGGTTGTATATACACCGAGAGGTGTATATCTCTGAATATACACTGGAAATTTACTTAATCCCGATTTTAGTTATTAAAGCATTATTAACTGGTGGTGCACAAGTGAAATACAACCTTAATAAATGACCCTCATGCAGTCGACAGTCTTTAAAACTGACGAACCACACCTAAAGCCTATCGTCTACACGAGGAGATTGCACATAACCTGCTCACCACCAGTCAAGAATACTTTAATCTCTAAAATAAGAGGTAATTAAAGTAAACTTTCAGTACATATGCACTGAAAGACAAATACCTCTTTTTGTAATATAACCTCGGACGCACTGCTCCTTGGCTACAAGTACTTCTGGCAGTTTGGAAGACACACAGATGATGATCAAACTAAATGCAAATTATGTGATCAGGCATATGGTCACTGTCTTGAACACTATGTGCTTAATTGTCCACTTATTGAGGAATACATATATAGACAGTATAATAACCTATGTGACATGTCAAGATATCTTATTAATGAAAATAAGATACCAGATATACTAAGCAAATTCCTAAATTTGCTTGTAACAGATAAGTGAACTGTAGATATAAATCCATATGCACAATTGTTAACCCTTTTGGGGCCTAGTGCCTAGGCCTTTTGTGTATCCAAATGCTCTTGAGCTACCGTCCACAGGATGGATATGGGGTGCACAATAAACTAGCCACTTCGGTGGCAAAATCTAAATCTATCGTTGTTTAATGGTTATTAGGATGTCTAACGAATGTTTATTATTTGTTAGTTAGTTTGATATCTTTATTATGCACCCCATACCCATCCTGTGGGCGGTAGTCAAAAGATTACAGAGGTACATAATGGGTCCAGGGACTGGGCCCCAAAGTTTTGATAGCTGAGCAAGTTACAAAGGTAATGAACTCACAAGTAACAAAGGTAATGAATCACGTAAGTAAGTAAATTTACTTAGTCATATGTATCTTCATTTTTACTTCCAACTTCTGTTTAACACCTTGCTATGGTCACTGTCCATGCTGCACTCCCAAAGTGCCACCTTTAACGCTGTTGCTGTCTACAGGTTTTTTTTTGTCTGAGACAACTGTTACATCGTCTTCAATTTGTACGTTTAAATCCTACCTTGCAGTGACCTCGTATTGCCTTTTACATCCTTTTCCTACCCCAGTTCTTTTCTTCTAATGAGTGTTCTCTTGTGTGTGGCACTGAATGGAGTTTACATGTTTATCAATTACTATTATTATTATTATTATTATTGTTTTTTTATTATAATAAATAATAATAATAATATTAATAATAATAATAATAATAATTAATAATAATAATAATAATAATAATAATAATAATATTATTATTATTATTATTATTATTATTATTATTATTATTATTATTATTATTATTATTATTATTAATTATAATAAAAAAACAATAATAATAATAATAATAGTAATTGATAAACATGTAAACTCCATCCTTTTCTTTAGGGTGGATCTCTACAAATATTTTGATGATTTTTAGTCCTTTCATACCTTTTAGCCTCTGCCTGCCTAAACACTTGAGTTTTGATTCAAGTATATCCTACGACTCGTACTCATTCGAGTATTGGGTTCTACATCTATTTGTCTGACTTTGATTCAGCTTTAACTTGGCCACAGAAACTTTTCACGATAATGAGTTTTTTCTTCGGTGTTGTTATCTATCTATTTCTTTTAAACATTCTTATAGAACAGGGTAGCCGCAAAAATGAGCGGGTGTCTAAATTTTATAAGAATGAAAAATGAGCCTGCACTTCTGACCATTCCTGATGAGTAATAATTAGGTTGTGCAGCATTCTTTCTTCCCTAACTCTGACTCTGCTGTTAACGAGTTACTAGGTAATGCCCGTCTACGGACATATGGGGTAACATTGTCACAAATATGTACTCTAGTTGTGCCCTTTTTGTGCTCGAGCAATTCTTCAGCATGTCACTTGTTTCCAGTTTTAGCATTGTCACTGCTGATCAGTACCTTCAAGTAAAGAAAGGGCTCACAATCGTCGCCTCATTCACACAGCTGAACGCCGCAGGTGGCAGCCAGTGTCTTCAAGAGTGCAGTATGGAAAAACTTCTGAAATTGGCGAGCAGTGGATACAGTGGCACAGCCCCGGGAAAGAGGGTGGTGTTAAGTTAGTTAAAACATCTCCTAGATGCAACTACTTTTTAATTTGCTATAGACTAAATACTAAAAACAGAACCCCACAAGTTTAGTTCTGCTCCTGTAGCTACAAATAGGTAATTGTCTACCCCCAGCTCCTGTACTTACTATTACTGGTATGGAATTATTTCTGTAAAGCTATATAAAAGAACATTTTTTTCTCCGCTTAATGGAGAGACGCCTTCCCCTTTTCTGCAAGAAATGTTAAGTCACATTTATAGAACACGTGGACCTCAGTGTCGAGCTCTCTTGCCCTGGTGTTCTTATCCTGGATGCCCTTCTGTCCCCATCCCCACCTCTAATACACTATTTGTATGACTTCTTAATATAGTGAAGTTGAATTAGTGCACCAACTGTAACATCTTTTACACTCGTTCTCACCCACAATCTTCCTTTCCCTAACGTTAGCACCACCTGATATGCTGAATAACCCATCTATATGTGTACTTACCTATTTATGGTTGCAGGGGATTGAGTGTCCTACTGGCCAGATTCACTCTGTGCAAGCCTCGTGCCTACTCTTAAAACTATGTATGGAGCTATTTCTGCATCGAGATTATTTTCCGACCTCTCTGCCAGGAATACCTTCATCTTGCCTGGTGACTTTCCTTCCAGGTCCCTTTCCCACTGCACTAAATTCAGAGATTCTCTCATCCCTGCAAATTTTCCTTTTCTAGTCTGGCTTTTTTGGAGGAACCACCAACTGTTCTTTTCTTCCCTCTATGTTTGGTTCCACGAAGTACTCAATATTCGGTTTTGTGTGGTTGCTAATGCCCACGGGGCTCTCATATTCTATCTCGCTTATATTAGATGTACTTGTGGTTAATACTTACTCCAATCTTACTGGCTCATTTCCCCCTCTCTCTCTTTTGCTGTATCCTCAACATATTGATACATTACGTTTTCCTTAATCATCTCCATCAACTTAGCCCTGCATGTGTCCTCTCCCAGATTGGTAACAGTTCTCCCAATTTATTTCCTTGCAGTTGAAATCACCCATGATAGTAGGTTTGCATATCATGGTTGTGCTCACCTATGTGTGGTTGCAACAGTCAAGTCTTAGCTCCTGTCCCCAGAGCATGGTGTGTGTGTGTGTGTGTGTGTGTGTGTGTGTGTGTAGTCATCTAATTTTAGTTGCAAAGGTCGATTCATAGCTCCTAGCCCCACCGCTTCACTGGTCGCTACTAGGTCACTCTCCCTGCTCCATGAGCCTTATCATACCTGTGTGTGTGTACTCACCTGTATGTGAATGCAGGGGCCGAGTCTCAGATCCTGGCCCCCACCTCTCACCTTGCTACTTGCTATATTCACACTCTTAGCCTCCTGGGCATTATCGTACCTATTCTTAAAACTAGTAAGCCTGCTTCCACCACACTTCTTCATCGAGATCATTCCACTTCTCGATCACCCTGAGACTGAAGAAATACATCCTGACATCCCTGTGACTCATCTGTGTCTTTAACTTCCAGCTGTGCCCCCGAGTACCTGTGTCCCGCCTCTCAAACAGCCTATCCTAGTCCACCCTATCAATTCCTCTTGAGTATTTGTATGTTGTTATCATGTATCTCATGGTTCTTCTGTCCTCCAGAGTCATTAGGTTCAATTAATTTAGCCTCTCTTCGTAGTTCATAGCCCTTAGCTCTGGAACTAGTCTCGTTGCATTCTTCTGCCCTTTCTAGTTTCTTAACACGCTTCCTCAGGTGTGGATTCCATACTGGTCCTGCGTACTCCAAAATGGGCCTGACATATAATTACTTATTCGTTTTAAATTTCCAGTAGTTGAAGCATTTATTACAATATTCTATTATCTTCCATTCCGAAGAAAAATTTCCTAGTATCTCGGCTAGGCCTGTATACCTTGTACATGTACTTGTAGAAATAAAGATATTATTATTATTATTATTATTATTATTATTATTATTATTATTATTATTATTATTATTATTATTATTATTATTATTATTATTATTATTATTATTATAAAGAACACTGCTGTGGAATTTTTTTACATATTCCTAAATGTAGAACATATAAATGAATAATATAATAACTGTGTAATAAAATATGATGCTGATTTGACCCTTTCGAGAAATTTTGAGTGAGGGGGGGTGTAGAACAGCTGCTGAGTGACCCCAGGGAGGAGAAACGTCATTTGTATCTTGTAAACACTGGTTGTCATGGGAAATTCTGCTAATAACTGGCATCTTCTGAGGCCAAATTGGGGTGTTTCGGCCTAAATTTGTAATTGGAACCCGTGTTAATGTCCCCTGCTTAAGAATTGGGACAGGAAATTTGCGGGACCTCAAGAATTGCGTGTGGATGATATAACATCACTCACAGGGAAGTGCACCATTAGTCTTTGCATTTAGATCTCTAGGTGGCCAGTGTAGGGTCTAGGTGTTAAACAGGTGTTGTGGTGTGATCCATCTACAGTAATTAAATGGTAAGTGGTAATACAAAGTTCTTTTCTAATAACACTATTGTATTATATGTATTGTACTAATAATTATATTTTGTGTACCCAGCAAATAAACCAAAATAACATACAGTCCACATTTTAATTTACCAGAGTAGCTGGTTTTAATATTATAATTATTAATTTAATGTCAGGTCTAGCTTTTTTGAGAGAGGTAGGGAGTGGGCTTCGAAGGAATGACAGTTCAGCAACCTGCTGTGACTTAAGTCCCACTTACCTCCCCAATTTACTTGCAGATAATAATTCAGGTAATGCCTTGTAAACTTCATGCAGGTAATTTGTTCATATAATAATAATAATTTTCACAATTGCAGTAAGCCTGGCCCATGCTAGGCAGGTCTAATTTGCACCCACTTATGTTAGTTTAATTTAATATATTTACTATACCCCACACCTATCCTGTGGGCGTAGTCAAAAGATTACAGAACCACATAATGGGTACAGGGACTTGGCCGCAAAGTTTTGCGAGTTAGAAAAGTTGCATGGTAATTAATTATTTACATGTTTATATTTGGTTTAAGTTGTAATGAGTTATTTATGCAAACATGAATTAGGTCACAAAAATACAAAAATACTACCTTATGTTCTAAGGTGGTTGTAAAAATAAAATTTAAGAGGTTATGCGTTACTTACAGTGGGCAAAGGCAGGATATTTTTCGAGAATGGTTGGTAATATGCCACTGTGGATATAATACTTTGATATTTCTTAAACATTTCTGAGTGAGTTGCCTCTCTGAATTCATTAATCTTATCTCCTTCCAGCATATAATGACAAACGTCCAACCTACATCTTAAGTTAAGCTACCTAAAGTTCTTGCTTCAATGACTTTACATGGGCGTTTGTTCCACTCATCTACATCTCTGATGCCAAACCAGCACTTCCTATATTCTTTCTGAATCTAAATTTCTTCAACTTGAATTCATTGTTGTGAATCCTGTCTTGTTGATATTTTTCAACAAGCTATGTGTTCCTTTTTTATTTATGTTGTTCATTTTTTACCAATTATTTCTCCCTAATTCTGCGCCTTTCTAAAGAGCGCAGATTTAATGCCTTCAGTCTCCTTTCGCAGGAAAACCTAAATGTATCTCATCTACACTCACACAAGTTCACCTGGAGCCACTTGGGGTCCCGAAACATGGAGAGCCAAGATGATGGATGTGGTACTGGAAAACCTCATGCATCATCATGTTAAGGACACTACCAGAGAGAGATGGGAGGATGAACCAGCAAGACTGGACTTCGTGTTCACCCTGAGCAGTTCAGACATTGAGGACATCACATATGAGAGGCCCCTTGGAGCTAGTGATCATGTGGTTCTGTGCTTTGAATACATAGTAGAGTTACAAGTGGAGAGGGTAACAGGAGCTGAATGGGATAAACCAGACTATGAAAGGGAGGATTACACAGGTATGAGGAACTTTCTGCAGGAGGTTCAGTGGGACAGAGAATTGGTAGGAAAGTCAGTAAATGAAATGATGGAATACGTAACAACAAAATGCAAGGAGGCAGAGGAAGGTTTGTTCCCAAGGCAACAGAAATAATGGGAAGACCAGAACGAGCCCTTGGTTTACCCGAAGGTGCAGGGAGGCAAAAAAATAAGTGCACTAGAGAATGGAAAAGTACAGAAGACATAGGACCCAGGAAAATAAGGAGATTAGTCGACGAGCCAGAAACGAGTATGCACAGATAAGAAGGGAGGCCCAGCGACAGTACGAAAACAACATAGCATCAAAAGTCAAGTCTGACCCGAAACTGCTGTATAGCCACATTGGAGGAAGACAACAGTCAAAGACCAGGTGATCAGGCTGAGGCAAGAAGGTGGGGAACTCACAAGAAACGATCAAGAGGTATGTGAGGAGCTCAACACGAGATTTAAGGAAGTATTTACAGCGGAGACAGGAAGGACTCTGGGAAGACAAAACAGAGGGGGATATCAACAAGGAATATACCAACAAGTGTTGGATGACATACACACAACTGAAGAGGAGGTAAAGCTGCTAAGTGACCTTGATACCTCAAAGGCGATAGGACTGGACAACATCTCCCCGTGGGTCCTTAGAGAGGGAGCAGAGATGCTGTGTGCCACTAACTACGATCTTTAATGCATCACTCGAAACTGGGCAACTACCTGAGGTATGGAAGACAGCAAATGTAGTTCCCATTTTAAGAAAGGAACAGAAACGAGGCACTAAACTATAGACCAGTGTCACTGAATTATTGTATGCAAAGGCATAGAGAAGATTATCAAGAGAGTGGTAGAGCACCTGGAACAGAACAAGATTATAAATGACAATCAGCACAGATTCAGGGAAGGCAAATCGTGTGTCGCAAACCTCCTGGAGTTTATGACAAGGTAACAGAGGTAAGACACGAGAGAGAAGGGTGGGTTGACTGCATTTTCTTGGACTGCAAGAAGGCCTTCGATACAGTTCCTCACAGAGATTAGTGCAGAAGCAGAGGATCAGGCACGTATAACAGGAAGGGCACTGCAATGGATCAGAGAATACCTGACAGGGAGGCAACAACGAGTCATGGTACGTGATGAGGTATCACAGTGGGCGCCTGTGACGAGCGGGTCCCACAAGGGTCAGTCCTGGACTGACCCTGACATGATGGAAGGGATAGACTCAGAAGTGTACCTGTTCGCAGATGATGTGAAGTTAATGAGGAGAACTAAATCAGATGAGGATCAGGCAGGACTACAAAGAGACCCTGGACAGGCTGGACACGTGGTCCAGCAACTGGCTTCTCGATTTTAACCCCGCTAAATGCAAAGTCATGAAGATCGGGAAGGGCAAAGAAGACTGCAGAAAGAGTATAGGATAAGTGTCCAAAGACTGCAAAACTCAAGGAGAAAGATCTTGGGGTGAGTATAACATCGAGCACGTCTCCAGAAGCACACATCAACCAGATAACTGGTGCAGCATATGGGCGCCTGGCAAACCTGAGAATAGTGTTCCGATACCTTAGTAAGGAATCGTTAAAGACACCGTACACTGTGTACGTAAGGCCCATATTGGGTATGCAGCACCAGTTTGGAACCCACACTTGGTCAAGCACGTCAAGAAATTAAAGAAAATGCAAAGATTTGCAACAAGGTTAGTTCCGGAGCTAAGGTGAATGTCCTATGAAGAAAGGTTAAGGGAAATCTGCCTGACGACACTGGAGGACAGGAGGGTTAAGGGAAACATGATAACGACATAAAAAATACGCGTGGAATAGATAAGGTGGACAGAGACAGGATGTTCCAGAGAGGGGACACAGAAACAAGGGGTCACAATTGGAAGTTGAAGACTCAAATGAGTCAAAGGGATGTTAGGAAGTATTTCTTCAGCCATAGAGTAGTCAGGAAGTGGAATAGTCTAGCAAGTGATGTAGTGGAGGCAGGAACCATACATAGCTTTAAGACGAAGTATGATAAAGCTCATGGAGCAGGGAGGGAAGACCAGTAGTGGTCAGTGAAGAGGCGAGGCCAGTAGCTAAGTCTCGATCCCTGCAACCACAATTAGGTGAGTACCTGTCTTGCCCGTACATCCTTCAAGAGTGGTGCCATGATACTACCTAAAAGAGGGTTCCGGGGTCAACGCCCCCGCGGCCCGGTCTGTGACTGCCTCATGGTGGATCGGGGGCCTGATCAACCAGGCTGTTACTTTTGGGCCCCACTCAAACCGACATACGAGTCACAGCCCGGCTGGTCAGGTACTGACTTTAGGTGCTTGTCCAGTGCCTGCTTGAAGACAGCCAGGGGTCTATTGGAATATCCCTTATGTATGCTGGGAGGCAGTTGAAGTCTTTTGCCTCTAACACTTATTGTGCTGTCTCTATCGTTAGTGGCACCCCTGCTTTTCATTGGGGTATGTTGCATCGTCTGCCGAGTCTTTTGCTTTCATAGGGAGTGATTTTCGTGTGCAAGTTTGGTACTAATCCTCTAGGTTTTCCAAGTGTATATTATCATGTATATTGTCATGTAGACGCAAGCCTATCTGACATTACCCTGACGCCACATGACTTTGAAAAGGCGATAAATGGCATGCCCATGCACTCCGCTCCAGGCCCCGACTCATGGAACTCACTGTTCATCAAGAACGCAAGAAGCCCCTATCACGTGCTTTTAACATCCTATGGAGAGGGAGCATGGACACTGGGGTCGTCCCAGTTACTAAAAACAACAGACATAGCCCCACTCCACAAAGGCGGCAGTAAAGCAATGGCAAAGAACTACAGACCAATAGCGCAACGTCCCATATCATAAAAATCTTTGAAAGGGTTCTAGAAGCAAGATCGCCACTCATCTAGATAACCATCAATTACACAACCCAGGGCAGCATGGATTTAGAGCAGGTCGCTCCTTTTGTCCCAACTACTGGACCACTATGACAAGGTCCTGGATGCTCTAGGGACAAACAGAATGCAGATGTTTTATACATAGACTTTGCAAAAGCCTTTGACAAGTGTGACCATGGTGTGATAGCACACAAAATGGGGGGAAAAGGGAAAAACGGAAAGTTGGTAGATGGATCTATAATTTTTAACAAGTAGAACACAAAGAGTAGTAGTCAACAGAGTAAAGTCTGGGGGGAGCTACTGTAAAAGCTCTGTTCCACAAGGCCCCACTCCCCCTCCTGTTCCTCATCCTCTATCGGACATAGACAGGGGGATAAACCACAGTGCCGTGTCTTCCTTGCAGATGACACCCGAATCTGTTTAAATGTCCCCGTTGAAGACACTACAAAACTCCCAAACAGACATAAACCAAAACTTAAATGGGCTGCAGAAAACAATATGAAGTTCAAGTAGAAATTTCAATTTAGATACGGAAAACTGAAGAAATTAAATTTATCGGAGTACAAAACTAATTCCCCAAACCCCACAAGAGAGAAAAACAATTAGAGCCCCGGGAGGATCATGTCAGGGGGGTCTCACCTTCAAGGACCATAACACCGTAGCAATCGCATCTGTAGAAAAATACAGGATGGATAATGAGAACCTTCAAAAACCCGGATCCAAGCTTGTTCTATCTAGGCTGGGAAAATTGGCACACTAACCGCCCTTAAGGCAGGTGAAATTGCTGACCGAAAATGTGCAGAGAACCTTTTCGGCACGCATAACTGCGATAAACCACCTCAATTTCTGGGAACGCTTGGGGGGTTCCTAAACCTGTACTCCCTAGAAACCCGGCGGGGGAATACATTTTTATAATGGAAAAAACTGAGGGGGTTTGTACCAAACTTGCACACGAGAGTCACTCCCTAGAAAACAAAGACTCGGCGGCGATGTAACATCCCCCAATGAAAAGCAGGGTGCCACTAGCAGTTGAGGGACAACACAATGTGTCAGGGGCCCAAGATTGTTCAACTGCCTCCCGCAAAATCAGGGGGGGTTCCCAAAAAAGCCCTGGCTGTCTTCACAGGCTGGACAGGCACCAAAGTCGGTACCTGACCAGCCAGGCTGTGGTTTGTACGTTGGGGGCGTGCGGCCCGCAGTAACAGCCTGGTTGATCAGGCTCTGGGCCAACATGAGGCCTGGTCACAGACCGGGCCGGGGGGCGTTGACCCCTGGAATTTCTCCAGGTAAACTTCAGGTATTTTCCAGCCTGCGTTTTAGGGAGTACAGGTTTGGAACTAACTTCCCAGTAATTGAGGTGTTTTATTCATTAGGGTCCCGTGAAGGTTCTCTGTACATTTTCTAGGTCACAATTTCACCTGCCTTGAAAGGTGTTGTTATGTGCAGCAATATTCCAGCCTAGATAAAACAAGCGACCTGAAGAGGTCATCATGGGCTTGGCATCCTATTTTTGAAGGTTCTCATTATCCATCCTGTCATTTTTGCAGAGGGACTGATACAATGTTATGGTCTTTGAAGGTGAGATCTTCCGACATGATCACTCCCAGGTTTTTTACGTTAGTTTTTCGCTCTATTGTGTGGTTGGATTTGTTTTATACCCCGATGTATTTTTAAATTTTCCCCACGTTTTCCATATCGGGTAATTAAAATTTCCCATCATTGAACTTTATATTGTTCTCTGCAGCCCATTTAAAAATTTGGTTAATGTTCGCCTGGAGTATTGCAGGTCTTCAATGGTGGACCTTCATGCAGATTCGGGTGCCATCTGCAAAGAAGACACGGCGCTTGGCTAATATCCCAGTATATGTCAGAGATGAGGATGAAGAACAAGATGGGAGCGAGTATGTGCCTTGTGGAACAGAGTTTTCACCGTAGCCGCCTCAACTTTCTCTGTTTACCACTACTCTTTGTGTTCTATTTGTTAGGAAATTATAGTTCCATCTACCAGGGTTTTCCCGGGGGATCAACACCTCCGCGGCCCGGCCCCGACCAGGCCTCCCAGTGGATCAGGGCCGATAAACCAGGCTATTACTGCTGATTTTACCCTTCCAGAAATTTCAGTGGGGGGGTGTAGAATATACTGGGGAATGTGTTTTTCCTTTCGCCTGCTGTTTCACTATTTTTTATCAATTCACTAGAAACTAGCACTTTCCCGACCCCCCTCAAGACAGCAAGGGTTACACCAATTCTCAAAGGTGGTGACCCGACAGTTGTAAATAACTACAGGCCAATCTCGAATTTATATATCAATTTGTTCCAACTTGATAGCATTTAGATACGTGGCCCATACATGTGCTAGTAGTCGCAGTAGTAATGGTGGTGGTGTGTCAGTACCGATGTCAGTGTACAATACATGTAGCTAGTAGTCGCAGTAGTGGTGGTGGTGGTGGTGTGTCAGTCCAAGTCGGAGGGAAAATCGTCTAGCTTTTCTCTTCTATGTGCGGGTTATTTGTGCATTGTTCTAGTCATGGTATTGTCCCTTCTTGTTATTTAGCCAGGGGCCTTTTGGGAATTCCCTTATGCATGGTGGGAGGCTGTTAAACAGTCTTGGGCCCCAGACACTTACGGTGTTTTCTCTTATTTAAAAAAAGGGCCCCCCACTTTTTATTTTTTTTTGTTTTTTTTTTTGCACCACCTGCCCCGGCTTTTACTTTTTAGGGAGGATTTCTTTTGCAGATTAAAAAAACACAGGAATCTTGGAGAACGGAATTTTAAAGTTTTTTAAATATATTAACAGGTTTTTCAAAATGTTTCAAAGGCGGAATCAAAGCACATGGATTATTACTTTTAAAAAGGATTATTTAATTATAATATGGTTTAAAATACAATATTTATGGTTATTCTAATTTAATTTTAAAGGGATCTCTTGTTTCCCCAAACGGGGATCGAACCATGGACCTCAGTGGGAGGAGTGCCACACAGGTGTTTTGGGGAACGGAAAAAAAAACAAAAGGTTTGTTAGAAGGGATAAGATTAAAAAAAAACAAGTTAGGTTTTTCTTGGCTAATCCGGGATTTCTTTCGGGAAGAGGACCCCAGGTGTAGGCCTTGAGCACTCTTCTGTTTCATTTTCTTGTAGGTTTGGGTTTTCCAATGACCATCGATAGAGCACTCAGTTCAAAAAAAAGGGGGCCGTGGATCGATCCCCGGGATGGGTGGAAACTTTAGCATGTTTCCAACACCTGTGCCCCCGTTCCCCACAGTAATTTGGACCCGGGTGTTAGTCGACGGGGCCATTTGGGGGAAAAAGGACCCCTGGGAAAAAAACAACAGTCCTCCATGACAAGTGACTTTTTGGGGTTTTTTTGGTAACCCGGGGGTTAAAAAAATTTGAAAAATATCATAACTCTTTCTTATCTTTTGCATATTTAGAAATGTAATATTAAACCCCCTTGTTCTTTTTTTATTCCCAATAAAGTTCCTAGCCTTGTTTGTTCCTCTTAGTATGTTATGTTGTGATCATATTCCTTTTATAGTGTGTTTTTCCAGAAAAAAAACTTATTTTTCTTTGAATCTCCATATTTTTTTTGTATCCAGTGTTCCCTCGCCACCATCTTTCCTCCATTCTCTTTATGCAGTAGTCCCGGGGGAAATTTTGCTTTTTGTAACCATATCGTAAAACGGTTTCCGTAATTGTGATGAGGTCTAGGATTTCTTCTTATCATTTAATCTGTTTTGATTGGGTCTATCTATTTTTTTTAAGGGTTTTTCCCTGTGGACAGAGCATGTTTGATTCTTTTACGACTGTAGGCACGCAATTTTGTAGTAGCCAATATTGTCTCTACACTATGTAATGTTTCCCAAATTTGAAGGAGTGCTTCCGCCCCGAAACCATTTATAATGAAAAAAAACATCCTTGAAATGGGGCTGAGGCTTTTAGGGGTGAAACGACTGCGCGGGGTTACAAAAATTCGTAATTTAAAAGAAAACCTTACTGGCATTTTTATTTTTTTGATCCAGGGGGAATTACAAACTGTATAAGTTACTCACTAAAATATCAGATATGGATGGAGTTTTTAGATGAGGGGGAGAAGAGGATGCTGTTGTGCCTTGACAACCCGGTTCCATGACGTCATGCTGCGGTGTGTTTAAAAAGGGATTTTCACAGTCGTCCTATTCATCTTATGGAGCAAATTGTTTTCATTCCAGTGTCTAGTGTTCCAAGTACACTTATGTGCTTATAATTCTGAGATATATTAAGGTGTGGGTTCCCCGAAAAAAAAGGCATAACGTCAATACCTTTTAAAATATTTAAATTTTTTTTGAAAACACATGTTAATAAGAAAAAAAGCGCTTTAATTCGGCTACCTTCTATACTATAGACAACGGATATACGCTCAAGAGAATAAATGTATGAGATTCTGATGTCAAGAAGAGGGGGGGAGAGGAGATTTTGAAGCCTGGTGTTGTAGTGAGGAAGCAGCTGGCGTTTAGTTGTTATCTGACGGCATCAGAGAAACACTCACAATGACGGAAGATCGGCCAGCAGAGGAGAAATTGTCAGGTGTCAGTTGTTTGGGTGGGCCCACGCTATTTCAACCTCTCCTACATAGGGGAAGGAGCCTATGGCATGGTAGTGTAAGTATCCTGCACGCCGGACACAGGCAGCCCAGCTAAGGAAAGATGGATTTGTTGTGCTCTTGGATTATTGATCAGTGTTGGCCGTATTGTGGACGGTAAAAAGAGAGGGGGAGAAAGGAGGAGGATGGAGGGAGAGAGGGAAGGGGATAAGCCAGGGGAGAGGGAGACTTCACCTGGGCAAAGAAGGAGGGGTGTAAATAAAACGTACCTGGCCCCCCCAAGGCTGTTTTAGCCCACCCGATAACAAGTCTCCTCCTCCGCCCACCTCCCGGCTATCCTGCCCCCCTCACAGGCTATCCTGCCCACCTCACAGGCATCCTGCCCACCTCACAGGCTATCCTGCCCACCTCACAGGCATCCCGCCCACCTCACAGGCTATCCTGCCCACCTCCGGCTATCCTGCCCCCCCCCCAGGCTATCCTGCCCACCTCACAGGCTATCCTGCCCACCTTCCCGGTATCCTGCCCACCTCACAGGCTATCCTGCCCCCCTCACAGGCTATCCTGCCCCCCTCACAGGTTCCCGCCCACCTCCAGGTATCCTGCCCACCTCCAGGCTGATCCCGCCCACCACAGGCTATCCTCCCACCTCACAGGCTATCCTGCCCACCTCACAGGCTATCCTGCCCACCTCACAGGCTATCCTGCCCACCTCACAGGCTATCCTGCCCACCTCACAGGCTATCCTGCCCACCTCAAGGCTATCCTGCCCACCTCCAAAGGGTATCCTGCCCACCTCACAGGCTATCCTGCCCACCTCACAGGCTATCCTGCCCACCTCACAGGCTATCCTGCCCACCTCACAGGCTATCCTGCCCACCTCACAGGCTATCCTGCCCACCTCACAGGCTATCCTGCCCACCTCACAGGCTATCCTTTCCCACCTCACAGGCTATCCTGCCCACCTCACAGGCTATCCTGCCCACCTCACAGGCTATCCTGCCCACCTCACAGGCTATCCTGCCCACCTCACAGGCTATCCTGCCCACCTCACAGGCTATCCTGCCCACCTCACAGGCTATCCTGCCCACCTCACAGGCTATCCTGCCACCTCACAGGCTATCCTGCCCACCTCACAGGCTATCCTGCCCACCTCACAGGCTATCCTGCCCACCTCACAGGCTATCCTGCCCACCTCACAGGCTATCCTGCCCACCTCACAGGCTATCCTGCCCACCTCACAGGCTATCCTGCCCACCTCACAGGCTATCCTCCCCCCTACGGCTATCCTGCCCACCCCCGGGCCCTATCCTGCCCACCTCCCCAGGCTATCCTGCCCACCTAAAGGCTATCCTGCCCACCTCACAGGCTATCCTGCCCACCTCACAGGCTATCCTGCCCACCCCCCACAGGCTATCCTGCCCACCCCCGGGGCTATCCTGCCCCTCACAGGCTATCCTGCCCACCCCCACAGCTATCCCCCACCTCCACCCCTATCCTGCCCACCTCACAGGCTATCCTGCCCACCTCAAGGGCTATCCTGCCCACCCCCGGGGCTATCCTGCCCACCTCACAGGCTATCCTGCCCACCTCACAGGCTATCCTGCCCACCTCACAGGCTATCCTGCCCACCTCACAGGCTATCCTGCCCACCTCACAGGCTATCCTGCCCACCTCACAGGCTACCCTGCCCACCTCAAGGCTACCCTGCCCACCTCACTGCTAGCCTGCCCACCTTAGCACTTCTGCCCACCTCAGCACTTGTCCTGCTCACCTCAGCACTTGTCCTGCCCACCTCACCACTTGTCCTGCCCACCTCACCACTTGTCCTGCCCACCTCACCACTTGTCCTGCCCACCTCACCACTTGTCCTGCCCACCTCACCACTTGTCCTGCCCACCTCACCACTTGTCCTGCCCACCTCACCACTTGTCCTGCCCACCTCACCACTTTTCCTGCCCACCTCACCACTTATCTTCCCCATCTCTTATTTTATCCTTCCTGCCTTATTGCTATCCTATTCTGACCATGTCAATGCTATTCTGCCTTACTGCTGTCTGACCACCTCAGTGCTATCCTGCCTATCACCTTACTTGTATCCTGGCCACCTCTGCTATCCTGGCTAACCTCGGTTATCTTGCCCATCTCAAGGCTGTCCTGTTCGCACCTCATGGCTGTTTTATTCACCTCATGGCTGTCATTTCTGCCTCATAGATATATTGCCCACCTCAAGGCTAACTTGCCCACCAAAAAAGGTTTAAAATTTCTTGCCCACTTCAATGTTTTATTCTTGCCCCACTTCAATGCTGTCTTGCCCCTAATGTTCTTTGCCCACTTCAATGCTGTCTTGCCCACTTCAATGCTGTCTTGCCCACTTCAATGCTGTCTTGCCCACTTCAATGCTGTCTTGCCCACCACAAGACTGCCTTGCCCACCACAAGGCCCACCACAAGGCTGTCTTGCTTACCTCAAGGTTTATTTTCCCACTTCAAGGTTTATTTTCCCACTTCAAGGTTTATTTTCCCACCTCAAAGTTTATTTTCTCACCTAAAGGTTTATTTTCCCACCTCAAGGCTATCTTGTCCACCTTACAGATATCTTGTGCACCTCAAAGCTAACTTGCTTGTGCCTCATAGCTTTCTTGTCCATTTTAAAAAGGATATCCTACTCACCTCACAGTTATCTTGGATATTTCCCCCTTTTGCCCTTCAGAAGGAGTATCATGAATCTTTATGTAAATGACATGCTCATTAGTGTTATGTACAAACCCCCATTGTATGCAAATGACAGTGCTATAATAATAATAATAATAATAATAATAATAATAATAAAAATTTTTTTTTTTGGACATGATAAAAAAATTACATTTGGTTATTGAGATTACATAGGGTTGAAAAACCCCCTAGTATCGGGGCATTTTGGGCAGACTTAAAATTAACTTAAAACTAAATTGTAAGAATTTTTGTAGATAGTATACAATGAGAAAAAAGGTGAGTATTTAAGCTATGAAATTTGAACATAGTTTTGTACTTTTGTCTTCATTATAAAATTAATTAAATCAAATTAAACAAATTAAAGCAAAAAAATAATAAAATAATAAAAAGTTATGGTTGATAATTTATAAAATAAGTAAAGTTGCTATGTTGATTTAAATGTTAGGAAAATACCCACAGCTAATGTAGTATCACTGGAATTAGGGTCCCTTTCAGTGTAAAGGGTTTAAAAGATAACAAACTGTCACTTTCTTAGGAAAAATGGCAACCCGATTATTTGGCTTAAAAGATGAACTGAAAAGTGTGAAATTTTTAACGACCCGGGATAACAAGAAATACATTCCAACAGTAATTTCAGTGAAATATCTAAGATCTTTGCATCCCCGTCAAGGGAGGTGTACCTTGATGCTGGTGATGGGCTCTTGATCCCAGAATTTGGGCCTGCCCTTCACTTGGCTTGAACCTGAATGCCTCCTGCTCACCCAGGTGCTGTACGACCTATATGGGTTTAGCGTTACTCCCCGTGAATGTAACAGTGCTGATATGTGCATGGATGGTCTGTGGTTTTAAAAATGAGCATTGTAACAAAAATGCAAATACCAGGTTAAAGTTTCTCTATAGAAAAAATGTGTACCTGCTCAGGCATGGGGCCCCCTTTTTTTAAACTCTTATACATAGAATATTCATGGTACACTGTTATAACAAAAACTTAAAAAACAACAAATTACTGAAAATAAGGTGTTGTGATTGAACCTGGTTCCAAGAGAACATATTGGCAAAATAAGTAAAACAACTGAAACTCAACCTTTTATACAAAATTGCTAACCACTTCTTTGAATTTTCCTACAAATATTGTAAAGGGTAAGGGCCCAAAAGCAGTATGATATTAACCCTTTGGGGGGCGACAGGCCTTCTCGAAACACGTTCTCAGTGTCGAAAAATTTTTTGGAAAAAAAAATTTTTATGAAATGATAGAAATCTTTTTTCCCATCATATAACACCAAGCGTTTGAAATTTGAATGAAAACGTACGGAATTATGCTCTTAAAAAAATTGGTTGTTGGGGTTTACGCATTGGCGATTTCACCCACTTTGGCCCCATTTTTTGGGCCCAAATTTAATGTTCCAGTCCCTAAAATCATAGCTATTTCACTAGAACTCCATTTCTTCTGTCGATTGAGTACAAGAAACTGCCTTTTACTAATTTCAACACCCAAAATAGTGGTCAGAAAATTACAATTTGGCCAATTTCACACAAATTTCAAACAGCCAATTTAAAATAGGGCCAGAATAAACAAGGCAGACATTCCGGCACTAAAATAACATCATCTCTGTTCTTGTCACATTCCAGGCCCCTCTTACATTTTTTTTCTTTCCATTTTAAATTTTTTCTCACAAAAAAAAAAATTTACTGTTACTATGTATACAACTGCATCATTGTAAAATGGTATAAATAATATCGGGGAAAAAATATTAGACTTGCCGGATGTTTTTGGGAGCATGGGGGATTTGTTTATTTGAAATCAAAATCAAACATTTTGGTCGGCCCCAATTTCAAGGTATTTATTGTCAAACCAATAAAAAACATCTCTATTTCTGTAATATATCTTCCATTCTATCACATGAGACCAAAAAACGAAATACAGTGGCCCCCCGCCTAACGACAAAATTCATTCCAGAAGCCTGCTAAAGTGCCATTACTGAATGAATTTACTTCCTTAAGAAATAATGTCACGGGGTTTAAATCTATTTCAGACCCCCAAAAATACACTTCCACAAGCACTTACAATATTATACTTACATAAGAATTTTCCGGGGTGCTCTTAGGCGGTGGACCACTGTACATCAATAAATACCATACGAAAATAGACTGCAAAGTCGCTGTTTTAAACAAAAACGGTCGGATTTTTTTTTTCTCATTATGCAGTGTGTGGTGCAGCAATTTTTAAATTGCTGACCTTGAAAATTGCAGAGAACCTTCACCGCACGCATAAGTGCGATAAACCACCTCAACTACTGGGAACGCTTGAAGTTCCTAAACCTGTACTCTCTAGAACGCAGGGAGAGATACATTATTATATACACATGGAAAATTCTCGAGGGCTTAGTACCAAACTTGCACACAAAAATCACTCCCTACGAAAGCAAAAGACTCGGCAGGCGATGTAACATCCCCCAATGAAGAGCAGGGTGCCACTAGCACGTTGAGGGACAACACAATAAGTGTCAGGGGCCCAAGATTGTTCAACTGCCTCCCAGCATACATCAGGGGATTACCAACAAACCCCTGGCTGTCTTCAAGGGCACTGGACAGGCACTAAAGTCGGTACCTGACCAGCCGGGCTGTGGTTCGTACGTTGGATGCGTGCGGCCGCAGTAACAGCCTGGTTGATCAGACTCTGGTCCAACAGGAGGCCTGGTCACGGACCGGCCGCGGGGCGTTGACCCCTGGAATTCTCTCCAGGTAGACACTGACCACATAGACCTATTCTGTTTCCTGCTTAATTTGAAGCTGCTAGAATTTGTGCATACTGAGTACGGCACCAACCCTTGCTCGAAACGTACTAGTATGGCTCCGACCCCGAAAGGGTTAAGGAATTAAATATAGTCTTGTAGTAGACTACCTACAAAAGGTGGGTTTACCTCAAACACCTATTACACAGCAATAAACAACTAGAATGGATTATATACCTGATAATGTAAAGGCAAGTCTTAGTATAAAACAATTTAAGAATGGAAAAAAATACAGTTAAACCCCAGTTACGATATTTTTGTTCGAGAAGGTTAGTATTACCAAACAATTTACCCCAAAGGAATAATGTAAATAGACTAGTTTTACCCAAAAAAATTAAAAATCATTTAAAAAATAAACTTACATAAAAGGCATTTTGGGGACCATCGCTCGGGGTACCACTGTATCTAATGTTTTTATTTGCATATTCAATTTCAGGTTGATTTTTTAAACAATTAACATCATGGAGGGTAAAGGATAAGATGGAATATACGTGTAGGATGCATGCTTGCATGCATGCTTGCATCATGCATACAATACATACATACATACATACATATATACACAGTGGACCCCGAGTTATGAACATCCCGGGAAAAGACAATTTGTAAGTACAGTGGTACCTGAGTTAAGGGGGCCCCAAAATCCCCTTTTATGTAAGTTTATTTTTTTAAATGCTTTTTTTAAGTATATTTTTGGGGTTTGAAATGGACTAACCTATTGACATTATTAAGGGGGTAAATTTGTTGGTTGGCACTTGAGCAGGCTTCTGGGAAAGAATTTTGTTCTTATGGGGTCCACTGTATATATATACAGTGGTACCCCTACTTACGAAAAGCTCCCAACTCGAACAATTTAAGTGTATTTTTTAGGTGTTTTGTAAGTGTATTTTGGGGGTCTGAAATGGATTAATCTAATTTTCATTATTTCTATGGGAAAAATTCCTTGGACGGCACTTGAATAGCCGTATAACAATTTTGTCGAGTAGAGGTACCACTGTATATACATGTACAGTGGACCCCGGATTACGATGGCATCGGATTACGCTAAATTCGGTTAGCGATACATTTTCCGTAAAAAAAATTGGCTCAGTTTACAATGATCCGCTCGGAATACGCTTCGCTTGGACGCGTACACGTGCCCTGGGACAGCAGTGTGCCAATGTTTACCAGCGAGTGAGGCCACCACCGCCACCCACGCATTCATACCATACATTTTGTCATTTTTCCACTGTTTTTAGTGCCTGCAAAGCAAAAAGCCACCATGGGTCCAAAGAAAGCTCCTAGTGCCAGCCCTGTGGTACTACTCCATCCCAACATTTTTTCCCACTTTAGCATTAAGATCCCCAACCACAATTACCTCTCCTTGGTTCAAAACTCCCACACACCTCAACATTTCCCAAAATCTCTCTCTCCTCTACACTTCTCTTTCTCCAGGTGCATAAACAATTACTATAACCCACTTTTCACATCCAACCTTTATTTTACTACATATATACAGTGGACCCCCGAGTTTCGTAAAAACTTCACTCTTGAAGTGCAGGACCCCTGACACAAACTGACTGGTGGCTGATACTGATGATGCTGCTGCTGCCGCATCATCATCATCACATGAATCACTACCAGTTTCCAGGGTTCATAACCCAACATAGTCACATAAATTTATTTACACCTAGGATCCCTTTTTCCCTCCCTAGGACACAGCTCACAAAGTGCCATTACCGAACGAATTTACTCCCTTAAGGAAAAATTTCACGTAGGTTAGTCTATTTCAGACCCCCAAAAATACACTTCCACAAGAACTTACAAAATTATACTTACATAATTGCACGATTTCCGGGGTATTCGTTAACCGAGGGTCCACTGTATATTTATACAGTCAACCCCCGGTGCTCGACAGCGTTGGAGGTCGTCCAAATCGGTGTTCAACGGGTTTTTTTTACAAGAATTTTGGCTCGGTATTAGGCGGCCGCTCGGAGTTGGCAATTTGTCTCGAAAGCGTACGCGTGGGCCGTGGCCCAGCTGGGCGCCCAGGCACTCAGTGTGGTATTGTTTACAAGCGAGCGACCACTACCCACGCACCACCCACGCATTCATACCGTATATATTGTCATTATTCCAGTGTTTTTAGTGCTTGCAACTGCTAAATAAGCCACCATGGGCCCCAAGAAAGCTCCTAGTGCCAAGCCTGTGGTAAAGAATGTCAGAAATACGGTAGAATTGAAGAAGATGATAGCAAAATATGAAAGTGGAGTGCGTGTCACTGAGCTGGCCAGGCTCTAAGGCAAATCCCATTCAACCATCTCTTCCATTTTGGGCAAGAGAAAGGAAATCAAGGACGCTGTTGCGAAAGGTGCAAGTATGGTCACAAACAGAATCTCAAGTGCTGGAACAAGTGGAAACTTGTTGTTGGTGTGGATCAACGAGAAACAGTTAGCAGGAGATAGTGTTACGAGGAATAATATGTGAAAAAGCAAGGCAGTTGCATGATGATCTCGTCAAGAAAATGCCTGCAACGAGTGCTGAAGTGAACGAATTTAAAGCCAGCAAAGGCTGGTTTGACAGATTTAAGAAGTGAAGTGGCATACATAGTGTTGTGAGGCATGGTGAGGCAGCCAGTTCTGACGAAAGTGCGGCTGAAAAATATGTGCAGGAATTCCAGGGGTACATAGAGGCTGAACAATTCCAACCCCAACAAGTGTTCAATTGTGACGAAACAGGCCTGTTTTGAAGAAAATGCCCAACAGGACCTTCATTACACAGGAGGAAAAGGCACTCCCAGGACATAAGCCTATGAAAGACAGGCTAACTTTGATGCTTTGTGCTAATGCAGTGGTGATTGTAAGTGAAGCCTTTACTGGTGTATCATTCTGAAAATCCCTGAGTGTTTGGCAGATGCGATATCACCAAGTCTAATTTGTGTGATGTGGAAGTCTTAACAAAAAGGCATGGGTCACTAGGGAAATTTTCCTTGATTGGTTCAAAAACGTGTTTGGCCCCAGTGTGAAGAAATATCTCGAGGAAAATAATTTGCCACTTAAGTGCCTTTTGATAATGGACAATGCTCCTGGTCATCCTCAGACTTGGCAGAGGAAATTGTGCAGGGCTGTGAGTTCATCAAAGTGAAGTTCTTGCCCCCTAATACCACTCCTCTCCTCCAGGCCCATGGACCAGCAGGTCATTTGCAACTTTAAAAAACTCTACACCAAAGCAATGTTTCAAAAGTGCTTTAATGTGACCACAGACATGGATATGACCCTAAAAGAGTTTTGGAAAGATCATTTCCATATCCTGCATTGTGTAAAGCTTATAGGTAAGGCTTGGGAGGGAGTGACTACAGGACTTTGAACTCTGCCTGGAGAAAATTGGGCCAGACTGTGTCCTAGATTTTGAAGGTTTTGGGCTGAGCCTCAGAACCCTGAGCCTGAGCCTGAGCCTGTTGTGCAAGAAATTGTGGAACTGGGCAAGTCCATGGGGTTGGATGTTTCTACCGAGGATGTGGAACAGTTGGTGGAGGAGCACAAAGAAGAGATAACCACTGAAGATCTGCAAGAGCTTCAACAGCAACAACAGACCACAGTTCAGGAAAATGGTCCAGAGGGGGAGGAGGTGGAACCGAGATGGAAGAAGGTGCATTCTTCAAAAATTAAGGAGATTTGTGCCCAATGGACTAATGTGCAAACATTTATGTATGATTATCACCCTAACCAAGATGTTGCAGGCCGTATATGCGACATGTTTAATGACAATGTCTTGTCACATTTTAGGGACATTTTAAAGAACCGCCAGACACAGAGCTCCCTGGACAGATTTTTTATGAGAGAGGGATCCAGTGACTCTCAAGCTGGTCCTAGTGGCATTAAAAGGAAAAGGCCAGTAACCCCAGAAAAGAACTTGGTACCTGCAGTGTTAATGGAAGGAGATTCCCCTTCCAAACACTAGCATACTACTCCACCTTCTCCCCTCCTCCCGTCTTCCACACATCAACAACTCTTCAATAAATGCAAGTGACATGTTATTGTACTATTATTTCTTAATTTTTTATAAAATTGTGTATAATTTAATGTCAAAAAGTTTTAAAAAATATTTTATTTTAATACTTTTGAATGTCTGGAACGGATTAATTTTATTTCCATTATTTCTTATGGGGCAAATAGAATCGGAGTTCGACCAAACCGGTGGTCGACGGGCCCTCTGGAACGGATTTACCACGAGAACCGGGGTTGACTGTACAGTGGACCCTCGGTTTTCATTCACCTCCAAACTCGAACAATTATGTAAGTGTATTTTCGTAAGTGCTTTTGTAAGTGTATTTTTGGGGGTCTGAAATGACTAATTTAATTTACATTTGTCCTTATGGGAACAAATTCGTTCGGTAACGGCACTCAAACAGCATTCTAGAAAGAATTTTCACGAAACCGAGGTCACTGTATATACAGTGGTACCCCGGTTTCATGTCCAAACTCACCCTTTTATGTAAGTTTATTTTTAAATGCTTTGTAAGTGTAATTTTGGGGGTCTAAAGGACTAGTCTATTTTACAATTTTCTTAGAGAAAATTCGTTGGTAATGGCACTGAACAGCATTCTAAGAAAATATCAAACCGGGGACCACTGAAATACAGTGGTCCTCAGTAACGACACCGAATCGTACAATTATGTAAGTATAATATTGTAAGTGCTTGTGGAAGTGTATTTTTGGGGGTCTGAAATAGACTAACCTACGTGACATTATTCGTTAAGGGAGTAAATTCATTCGGTAATGGCACTTGAGCAGGGTTCTGGAATGAAGTTTTTTCATTACTCGGGGGTCCACTGTGTGTGTGTGTGTGTGTGTGTGTGTGTGTGTGTGTGTGTGTTAGTTAACCATTTTGTCCTAGGCACATGTCGATTAGACACTAGGCCTGTTGAATATATGTGTGTGTGTGTGTGTAACGAAACACTTCGAAATGTTTCGGCCCCGCCGGGAATTGAACCCGGGCCCTCCGTGCGTGTGTGTGTATGTATATATGTATATATACATATATACATACATACATATGTATATATATATATATATATATATATGTCGTGCCGAATAGGTAAAACTTTAGATTTTGGCTTAAATAGTAACGCTCTTCTTGACGAAAAGGCAAGCAAAAATTTGTGTATGCAATAATTTCACGAAAATCATTCTCAACCTAACAAAAAAAATATATTTCATTGTGTTTGTTTATTATTAAATTATTGCAAACTTATCTAAAATATATTTAGTTGGATTAAACTAAATTAAATTGCTCTTGTTATAATAAGATTAGGTAAGTTTTCTAAGGTTCTTTTGGTACATCATTATTAATTTTTACATTAAGTGAAAAAAAAAATATCTTTAAAAGACATGAAGCCCAGACATGAAGAGGTTAATAACATCATCAAGAGGAGCCTCACAACAGCCAGATGCCCAGCAGTAAGGGAGTCACCCCAACTATGCAGATCTGATGGCAGCCAAAAGCATCCAGATGGTATCACCCTTCAAACCTGACAGATGGCAAGCAGGTGGTGTGGACTACAAGTGCATCTACCTTGGCTGATACCTATCTCCAATACACCAGGGAGAAGGAAGGGCAGCTGCCAGCTTCAGGGAGTCCCAAAAGTCTAGAAAATATGGAGAACTTGCCCATTGTTATATGTTCGTTCCCATAGGCTCGGAGACCCTTGGCTCATGGGGAAAGAGTGCATATAAGTTCCTTAAGGACCTAGGCAAAAGACTCAACAGGGTAACTAGAGATCCCAGGGCAGCTAGTTTTATATTAAGATAAATTTTTATAAAGGACTTAATTTTAATTAAATGAGTTCTTGCTAATTGACCAATTTTACCTGTGTGAGAGAGAGAGAGACAGACACAGACAGACAGAGACAGACAGACAGAGACAGACAGACAGAGACAGACAGACAGAGACAGACAGACAGAGACAGACAGACAGAGACAGACAGACAGACAGAGACAGACAGACAGAGACAGACAGACAGAGACAGACAGACAGAGACAGACAGACACAGACAGACAGACACAGACAGACAGACACAGACAGACAGACACAGACAGACAGACACAGACAGACAGACACAGACAGACAGACACAGACAGACAGACACAGACAGACAGACACAGACAGACAGACACAGACAGACAGACACAGACAGACAGACACAGACAGACAGACACAGACAGACAGACAGACAGACAGAAAAGACACAGACAGACAGACACAGACAGACAGACACAGACAGACAGACACAGACAGACAGACACAGACAGACAGACACAGACAGACAGACAGACACAGACAGACAGACAGACACAGACAGACAGACACAGACACAGACAGACAGACACAGACAGACAGACACAGACGAGACAGACAAAAGAACACAGACGAAAACACAGGCAGACAGACACAGACAGACACAGACAGACACAGACAGACAGACACAGACAGACAGACACAGACAGACAGGACACAGACAGACAGACACAGACAGACAGACACAGACAGACAGACACAGGGCAGACAGACAAAAGACAGACACAGACAGACACAGACAGACAGACACAGACAGACACAGACAGACAGACAGACACAGAGACACAGACAGACAGACACAGGAAGACAGACAGACACAGAAAACAGACAGAGCAGACAGACAAAAAGACAGACAGACACAGAGACACAGACACAGACAGACACAGACAGACAAAACAGACAGACACAAAACAGACAGACACAGACAGACAAAAGCACAGACAGACAGAGACAGACAGACAGACACAGACCCGACAGACACAGACAGACAGAACAGACAGACAGACACAGACAAAACAGACACAGACAGACAGACACAGACAGACAGACACAGACAGACAGACACAGACAGACAGACACAGACAGACACAGACAGACAGACACAGACAGACAGACACAGACAGACAGACACAGACAGACAGAGACAGACAGACACAAACAGACAGAGACAGACACATACAGACAGACACACACAGACACACACACAGACAGACACACACACAGACAGAACACACACACACACACACACACACACACACACTGCGGCAGCATATGGGCGACTGGCAAACCTAAGATTACGTCTCTACCTTAACAAGGAATCGTCAAGACACTGTATACCGTGTACGTCAGGCCCATACTAGAATATGCAGCACCAGTCTGGAACCCACACCTGGTCAAGCACGTAAAGAAACTAGAGAAAGTGCAAAGGTTTGCGACAAGGTTAGTTCCACAACTCAGGGGTCTGTCTTATGAAGAAAGGTTGAGGGAAATAGGACTAACAACACTGGAGGAAAGAAGGGTCAGAGGAGACATGATAACGACATACAAAATACTGCGGGAATTGACAAGGTAGACAGTGACAGGATGTTCCAGAGAGGGAACACGGAAAAAAGGGGACACAACTGGAAGCTGAAGACTCAGATGAGTCAAAGGAATGTTAGGAAGCATTTCTTCAGCCACAGAATAGTCAGGAAGTGGAATAGTCTAGAGAAAGATATAGTGGAGGCAGGAACCATACATAGTTTTAAGACAAGGTATGATAAAGCTCATGGAGCAGGAGAGCAGAGACCCAGTAGCAGACAGCAAAGAGGCGGGGCCAGGAGCTGAGTCTCGACCCTGCAACCACAATTAGGTGAGTACAATTAGGTGAGTACACACACACACATACACGCCCGATGGCATGGTGGCTAGCGCTCTTGCTTCACGCACGGAGGGTCCGGGTTCACTCGGGCGGGCCGAAACATTTCAAAGTGTTTCGTACACACACACATATATACAACAGGCCTAGTGTCTAATCGACATGTGCCTAGGACAAAATGGTAACTAACACACATATATACAACAGGCCTAGTGTTGCAGTGTCTGCAGTTCTAGAGTTTTCAGGCAGGGAGTTCCAGATTTTAGGCCATTTTATGTACATTGAATTTTTGTATAGATTTAGTTGGACATGGGAATGTCAAAGAAATGTTTGTGTCTGGTATTATGTCCATGGGTCCTGTCACAACTGTCAAGAAAGAGTTTTAGTTCAGGGTTAAAGTTGGTATTTATGGTTCTATAAATGTAGATTGCAGAGTAGTAAGTGTGGATGTTTTGAACAGTGAGTAAGTTTAGGTCTTTGAAGAGGGGGGTGTTGCCTAGCGTTGGATTTCGTGATAATTCTACTGCGGCTTTTGTTGGGTTTATTGGTTTTAGGTGTCTGGCTGCTGTTGATCCCCAAGCACAAATGGCATATGTGAGGTAGGGATAGATGAGTGAATAGTATAGTGTGAGTAGGGCTGATTGTGGTACATAGTAACGTATCTTAGAGGATCCCCTCAGTTTTGGACACTTTCTTTGTTATGTGATAGATATGAGTGCTGAATTTCAGGTTACTGTCGAGGTGAAGGCCCAGGAATTTGCCCTCATTATGTTTAGCAATAGGAGTGTTGTTGATCTTAATGTTTAATTGTGCATCACCTGCTCTGTTACCAAATATAATATAGAAGGTCTTATCAGTGTTGAGTGTAAGTTTGTTGGCTGTCATCCATGTAGATATTTTTAGTAATTCATCGTTAACAATGGTGTCGAGCGTTTCAAGATTTGGGTGGGAGATGACATAAGTCGTGTCGTCAGCAAAGAGTATTGGTTTCAGGTGTTGTGATACATTGGGTAGATCATTGATGTATAAGAGGAAGAGCAGGGGACCAAGGACACTTCCCTGTGGTACTCCAGTATCAAGTGGTCGTGTCGAGGAGGTTGTGTCTTTAATGGTGACATACTGATACCTATTAGTAAGGTAGGATTTGAAGTATGCAAGTGCATGACCTCTTATACCATAGTGGTCAAGTTTGTGGAGTAGGATGCTGTGGTTTACTGTGTCAGCTTTCCTTAGGTCAATAAAAAGTCCTAATGGATATTCCTTATTTTCAAGTGCTGTGTAAAGCAGGTCTATCATTTTTACGATTGCATCGTTAGTGCTTTTATTTTTTTCTGAAGCCAAATTGGCAGGGGTTGAGTATGCTTTGTGTCGTTATAAATGAGTATAATCTCTTGTGCACAAGTTTCTCGAAGATTTTAGATAGCAACAGTAAGTTTGATATTGGCGTATAGTTGTTTACGTCTGTGGGGTCACCACCTTTGTGTATTGGTGTAACTCTAGCTGTTTTGAGTAGTGTTGGGAAAGTGCTAGTTTCTAGTGATTTGTTAAAAAGTAATGAAATTTCATGTGAAAGGACATGGGCGGCTCACTTGTATACTAATGGTGGGACTTGAGACAGATTCCCTGATTTATTTTTAAGTGACTTGATTATCATGGTGACTTCAGTGGGCTCAGTAGGTGCAAGATAGGAGGATGGGAAATTCCCATCTAGGTAATCACTTGCTCGGGCGTTGGTATCTGGGATTTTACTGGCATGATTTGATCCTATGGTTGAGAAGAAGCCATTTATTTTGTTTACTGTATCAATAGGCTGTAGTGGTGTTTCATTTGGTTTAGTTAGGACAATATCCCTAGTTTTTTTTCAGTTTGTGGGTGCCCAGAATCTGTGAGTGTTTTCCAGGCCCTAGTTAATATCTAGTTTACTTTACCAATACCAAACTCATTTGTGCTACTTTATTTTGTAATTTAATCTTAGTAGTTTATATCTATTTTTTTATTTTTTTTCATTCTAGCTTAATACATAGTCAATACCAATTCCATTATGTTTATTTGTTAATATACTCTATTTGACCAATGTGCATTAGCTATATACTTGTCCAAACATCTCCTTACTACAGATATCAATACTAGAATTCACCACACTATACATGATATAATAAAATTACTATTTAACCTAAATGATGAATGATCACGTTGATCCTGATCTAAACCTATATAATCTAACACCCAATCAAAATTTACTGGAAAGTAACTGCCTCTATTAGACAGCATCACAAGCCAACACTGTCTTAAATACTGCTAAGTATAACAGTTCTTAACTACAACATCCGATCCTTAAGCAAACACTATGATGACCTTGATTCCCTAAAGACAACCTTCACATGTATTGTTCTTACTGAAACCTGGCTTAAGCAGGATACAATAGATATCTACCGCTACCAGGATACACAGCAATACACAACTGCAGACCAAACCAAGTTGGGGTGGTATTGCAATCTATTACTCTAATGAAATATCCTGTTGTAACACCACTTGCTATAGTGATGAATATGGAGAATATATTTTTGCTAATTTTACTGCACAAAACCTTAAGACTCCAATAACAATCGGGGCCATTTACCTGATGCCTCATACAAACATCCCAAATTTTAGCGATAAAATAAAAACGCTAATAACAAACAACCAAATGAACAAGCACCACCTTATCTTAGCTGGAGACTTCAACATCAACCTTGGCCTACCAGATGACCAGCCAGTAACTGATTTCATCAACAATATGAACAACACACTTCTCATACCAACAATAACAAAACTAACCAGGCTGACTGATACGAGTGCAACCATAATCGACCATATATGGACCAATATCCTAGCCCTCCTTAAATCAGGGATAATAACTGACAGCACTACAGACCACTACTCCACCTTTCTCTTAAAAAACATTAGTAACCACCTCTAGAATACACAAGTTTCATTTAGACTCCATGACGACGCCTAAATAAATAACTTCACAGCAGAGCTAGAGACTGTTGACTGGGCTATAGAATTCCCCAATGCCAAGAGTATCGATGATTGGACAGACAATTTTCTTAACAAATTACTTAGACTATACAACAAACATTGTCCTATAAAAATGAAGCAGATTACGAATAAACGGCTAGGTTGCCCATGGCTAACTAACATCTTACTAAAATTCATTAACAAGAAACATCTATATGAAAAGCAATATAGACGGGGCTTCATACATAAAGATTTTATTAAACACTATTCATCAGTAGGACTAACAACACTGGAGGACAGAAGGGTTAGAGGAGACATGATAACGACATACAAAATACTGCGGGAATCGACAAGGTAGATAGTGACAGGATGTTCCAGAGAGGGAACAGAAATAACGGGGCACAATTGGAAGCTGAAGACTCAGATGAGTCAAAGGGATGTTAAAAAGCACTTCTTCAGCCATAGAGTAGTCAGGAAGTGGAATAGTCTAGCAAACGATGTAGTGGAGTCAGGAACCATACATAGCTTTAAGACAAGGTATGATAAAGCTCATTGAGCAGGGAGAGAAGAGACCCAGTAGCGGACAGTGAAGAGGCGGGGCCAGGAGCTGAGTCTCGACCCCTGCAGCCACAATTAGGTGAGTACAATTAGGGGAGTACACACACACTATACCATTTCATTAAACAGGCCTAGTGTCTAATCGACACGTGCCTAGGACAAAATGGGAACTAACACACACTGGTCAGGAAGTGGAATAGTATAGTTAGATGTAGTGGAGGCAGGTTCCATTCATAGCTTTAAGAGGAGGTATGATAAAGCGCATGGTGCAGGTAGTGAGACCCAGAACGGCCAGTGAAGAGGTGGGGCCAGGAGCATGACTCTACCCCTGCAACCACAACTAGGTGAGTACACACACACACACTTATACAGTGGACCCCTGAGTTTCAGTCACCCCGGAAAACGAACAATTATGAAGTGTAATGTAAGTGTTTTTGTAAGTGTATTTTTGGGGGTCTGAAATGGACTAACCACTTGACATTATTCTGGAGTAAATTCATTCGGGAATGGCACTTGAGCAGCCTTCTGGAATGAATTATGACCGAAACTCGGGGTCCACTGTATAATTCTCTCCACACACACACACACACATTCTCTCACTGTCCCGTCTGTGTGTGTCTCTCTCACTCCTCACCTCTCTCACTCTCACACTCACTCCACACCCACTTCACACCTCACCTCACACCTCACTCTCACACTCACTCACACTCACTCTCACACTCTCACTCACACTCTCACCTCACCCCACCTCACTCTCACACTCACCTCACACTCACTCTCACACTCACCCCACACACACTCACCCCACACTCACTCCCACCCCACTCACACTCACTCACCTCACTCCCACACTCACCTCACACTACACTCACCTCACTTCACACCACTCTCACACTCACTCTCACCTCACCACACTCACTCCACCTCACCTCACCTCACTCCACACACTCTCACACCCTCACACACTCACTCTCACCTCACCTCACCTCACCACTCACCTCACACTCACCTCACACTCACTCCACACTCACCTCCCACCCCCACCACCACCTCCACCACACTCACTCCCACTCCTCGCCTCACTCCACTCCTCACACTCACCCCACACCACTCCACCACTCCACCTCACTCCACACTCACTCACACCCACCACACTCACCTCACACCTCACACTCACTCACACACACTCACACCACCCACTCCACACTCACTCCACACTCACTCTCACCACTCCCACACCCCACACACTCACCTCACACTACATTCCCCTCACCCCACACTCTTCTCTCCCCACTCTCTCTCTCCCCTCTCCCTCTCTCTCTCTCTCTCTCTCTCTCCCCCATCAGGGGAAAACCTGACAGGAAGGAAACAAGTGTTGGTATGTGACAAGATGTCAGAGGGCACGTATTGAGGGGGTTCCACAAAGGTCTGTCTTAGGTCCATGTGTTTCTTGTATATGTGAACAACATGACAGAAGGTAGTGAAACCAAAAGGAGATTACAAGCAGACGAGGATGGGAAGACAACAAGGGGGATCGGGACAGGCGACGCCTGGTTTGAAAATGGCCCGGGAGTTCAACACCCCCAAAGGGAAAAGGTATGAAGCTTGGGACAAAGAAGATGAGACAAAAAGGGGGGGGGTCAAATGCAGCCCCCACCAAGGAAAAAAAACTTGGGGGAGACATAAAGCACATCTGAGGTACACATAACCAAATAACCCTCAGGACCCCACAAACCTAAGAATAGCTTTGCCCTTAGAAGAACTTCCAGTTCTTAACTGTGTATGTATTCATATTGGAATAACACAGATGGAACCACACCAAATCAACATTAAAAAATTTGGGGAAAAAAGGTTTGCAACAAGATAGTCCGGGTGCTGGGGATGTCCTACAAGGAGAGGTTAAGGGAAATTGACTTGCGACACTGGAGGGGGAAAGAGGGGGGGGCAGAAACACAAAAAATACTGCAAGGAATTGACAAGGTGGATAGGGACAGGATGTCTCAAAAGGGGGACACACAACAAGGGGTCACAACTGGAAATTAAGACTTAGATGAGCAGGGGGATGTTGGGAAGATTTCTTCACCATGAGTTGTTGAAGTGAAAACTGGAGAGGATGGGGGGCAGAACCATACATATTTTTAAGAAAAATACAAAAGCCATGGGAGGGGAGAGGTGACCAGTGCCCCAGGGGGGGGGCCGAAGCTGTGAATAGCCCCCTAACCAAAAAAGGTAAGTACAATAAGAATATGCATTTTACACATGAGATGTGTGCACATATCCATCCATCCATCTATCCATCCATCCACTATCCTATTTTAAGATTTTCTAAAAAGATAGAAAAGCCATTTGCCTAATGATGTAGTTAGTAGGAAAAATTGTTGGGGACTCCTCCAGCATGGAAGACTTTTCTTTGACCAGTACAGCCTCTCCTCACTTAAAGACATACCCCCCAAACCCCTTTGGACTTACGACGGGCTCTCTGACCAGTATTCATACCTAAATAATGTATATTAGAGCTGTTTTCCCTTTATTCTGTTTATTTCAAAAACAAAAATGTATAAACTTTTAAAAATTATGCCAGAAATGTTATAAATGGTGCCAAGGGACATTAAACAGATCAGTTTCAGAGATGGTTTAAAACCCTTTTTAATTTTCAGTGGCCCCCTGTTCGTCCATTTTTTTAACAGAATGCTGCTCAATGCCATTACCAACCAATTTTTTCCCCTTTAAAAAAAATGTAAAGTAGACTAGTCCTTTGACCCCCAAAACTACACTTATAAAAGCATTTAAAAATACACTTACATAAAAGGGAGGTTTTGAGCAGGCAACACCGGGGGCCACTGTAGTATGCTCCCACTTTGCGACAAATTTGTTTAACACTGGGCTTAGGACTGGGAAACCCGCGTTAAGGAGGGGGAGGGTGTAAGACCGGGGGATCATTTGCTAGTGCTAGATACTAGGTCAGCATCATGCTGAGCAACGGAGTTGGGAGAAAAAGTTACAGAAAAGGCCAAATTAAACTTAGAAATCTGTGGAGAGTCTGTGGTATTAACTCTACTTGTGGTCTTATTTAACTACAGATGACAATATGAAAGTGGGTTTAAACACTTTAAGACAACAGTTGAAGAGAGCTGAGGAGGGACACTGGGTAGAAATGCAAATTTTGTGACCGTTTAAAAGAGGTATCAGTAGTTCTCTCTACCCTTAAAGATTACCAACATGAAAATAAATGTTTGCAAATGAATCTTCAAACATGATGGTTTAGTGAATTGAAAAACAATGAGTGTACTGTGTTGAAGAGTCAAAGTGTGCAATGACCCAGAACGCTAGGGGGTGTGTCATATTGCTCAATATTCCATAGATATTAGTGTCCTAGACAGGGCAGTGTCACAGTTTGAAGTTACATGAGGTAAACCTTTTTTTCTTGCGGGTCCATAAAAATAAAAGGGACTGAGTAATCCGAAGAGGACCCAAAGAAAAAGGGGATTTTTTCCCTTTTGGGAATGTTTGGATAAGGGGCAGCTGCCAACACCAGGAAAATCATGAAAATTTTCGGTGGGTAAAAAAGGAAAATATGTTTAAGATTTTGTCCCTTATTACTGGATAAAGATCTTTTTTTTTACATATATACATGTATCTACTGTTTATGTTCATTGGATTTAGTATTGTCATGTGAGGTACTTCTTTTAAAAACTGTATACATTTTACAGTAACATTGTGTTTTTTTGGTGAATAAAATTTTTTATCAACCCTGGTTTTTTCCCCAAATTTTCTGTATAATTTGGGGTTTTTCCAAAGAAACTATTGCAACATAAATGGATCCTTTGGAAAAAAAAATAAATTATTTTGATTATGAGAACATAGACGCACAGTACTGTATGTTGTCAGAGAAGGGATAGGTTTGAAAATTTTAAAGGGTGACAGCCACTGCCTGACCCACCAGAGTCCATACCATGATTAAAAAATGGAATATCTGATATACATGATCCTCCATAAAACAGTAGGTTTTGAGTTCAAAAATGGATTTTTAGCAAGTTGAAAAGTTTTCATAATCATATCAAAAAAACTATAGCCTGTCAGAAGCACGTTTTAGTTTGTACAGTGCTACATTATGTATTTGTTCAGTATAATAACTCAGGTATAGTATAATTTGATTCTGTAGCTTCCTATTAGTTATGAAAGATAGTGGGAAAATTTAAAAAAAATGTTTTTTCCCATTGTACCACCCCCGGCCCTGGTGGCAAACCCTCGTTTCACACGGTGAGGGTCTGGGTTAAATTTCCCCAGTGTAGGGGTGGAAACATTGGAACTTTTTCCCACACCGGTTGTCTGTTCACCCATCAGTAAAATGGGACGTGGGTGTTATACTTTGTTGCATCCTGGGACAAAACTGACCTAATTTGCCTGAAATGTCCAAACAAGTTTTCTATATAGTAGTTTTATTTTTATTGATGTCAGCAGGCCTGTATACCTTGTCATGTACTTGTAGAAAAATAAAAATATTTTTATTATTATTATTATATCTTTTTTTTCAGGTCACAATGACAGTGTAACCAAAACTAAGGTGGCTATCAAGAAGATATTCCCTTTTAGCATCCCAAAACCCACTGCCAGAGAACCCTTCGAGAGATCAAAATACTAACAAGGTTCAAACATGAAAATGGACAATACTTTACTGTAATATGAGTCACTAGTATGAGGGTGAGTACTGTATTTTGTTTTCAAAAAAAAATCTCTACCCTTTCTTAAGAGTGCAGACACTATTTTCCCCCCTCCAGGACTCAAGTCTGTCTAACCGGTGTTGCTGAATCCCATCATTACTTATACTGCTCATACTCCAACAGCATGTCAAATCATAAAAGTCATATTCTTCCACTCCTATCCAACAGGCTCACTCAAGTCCAAAAGGCTCACTCAAAATTTTCCCCTCCCTCCAACTTTTCCTATGATGACCCCTTTTCCCCCCATTCCCCCCACCCCCGATTTATTTACCCTCCTAGTCATCCTATTTGTCTCCATCCTCCATCCCTCTAAATGTCCAACTACTTCAACAATCCCTCCTCAGCCCTGTGACTAGTTTCAGAGTTTTCCCACTTCAGCCCAGCCTTGGGCCAGGCCTGTCTGTTCACTTGGGGCATGGTAACCTGTATATTCATGACAGTCTGGTTGATCTAGCACTTGGCAGAGGTACTTTCTTCAAATGTACTAGTTTTCATACATACACCCCTTTATATAAATATTCCCCAAGTTTCACTTTGTGGTTTACTTGGTGAGGGGGTTTCCCTTTTTGGAACTTCATATTGAAGAATGGGCTGCACGTAGATAAATGTGTTTTTAACTAGTCTGTCTAGGTTCCTGAAAAAGCTATTTTTATATTTGCAGTCTGAGCCACTGATGCTTATGTTTTATTTTTTCTGTTTGTGTACCTCTGGGTACAGGTTTGTGGTAATGGTTTTTCCCAAAGTATTTTTTTTTTAACTGATTCTGTGCCCTTTCCTTAGATAGCACTCTACCCTTTTGTCTCCTTTTCACTATCTCCCCGCATCATAACCTTGCTGTTTATTGCCTGGGTTAAATTCCAATCTGTCTGAGACTTTGCAGCCCTCTTTTATCCTCCTCAGTTTGTATTCTTATTATTTGGCAGATACAAAAGAATTTGCAAAATGTAAACTACTTCTAGGTCATTAATATTCTGTACATCAGAATCAACATGGGGCCCAACCCTAACATTTGGAAGTCTTCTATATTTGTTACTCTCCTATCTTGATGGC
>WNWK01016161.1:0-45700 GCA_009830355.1 Cherax destructor
ATGTTTCACTGCAAACCTTGGTCTACACCCCCCCCCCTTTTTCCAAAAACCCCCCTTTTTTTTCTCTATCCTACTCTGTCTTATTTAAAATTTTTTCAATAATTTCTACAATACACTTTACCAGGATAAAAAAACAATTTTTTCCCTTTAAAAATTTTTACATTTTTGTCCCCTTTGCCTTTAAAAAAAGGAACTATGCATCTCTGTGCCCCCCCTATTTACCTTACCCTCTTCCTTTTCATTTTTTAAAAAAAAAAAGCAAACCCCCCCAAAAAACCCTTTTCCCCCCCTGTTTTTCATTTTTTTTTTTTTTTATCATTCTCCCCTCCCCCGAATTTTCCCCCCCTCACAACTGGCCCTTCCCCCACTCCTACAAGATGTTTTCCCCCTTTTGCCCATACACAAAATCACTTTTTCCCCCTATCTTCATTAACATTTAAAACCTCAAAATTTTCCCCCCCCTTTTCCCACGATACCTCTAACCATTTAAAAACTTCCCCCCCTTTTTTTAACAAACCTTTCGTTCCCAGGCTTCCTCAACCTTAAATCTCCCCCAAAAACTTTTTCTTTTTTTCCAAAAAAATTGTTGACATCTCAATTCCCCACTTCCCTTTTTTACATTGCTTCACCACTCTTTAATTTCTCCTTTTCTCCCATATACTTTTCCCCCCCTTTTGCATCACTTCTATTTTTAAAAATTTTCCCATATCTTTTTTTTTCCTCTTTCCGTCTTTCCCAAACTGCTCTTCTTCCTTCCCCATTTTTTTCCCCTGCCCACAAATTTTGCTGAAACCCACACTACTTTTTAAAAACCCCCCCATACATTACCAACCTCTTTTGCCAAACCCTCACTGGACCATCTACCCCCCAATAGTTGTTAACATCTTCCATAACTGTCTCCCCTATAGTTTATATATATGATTCTTCAATATATATATATATATATATATATATATATATATATATATATATAAAATTTTATAAAAAAAAGGGGGGAATGGCCCCAGCCCAACCTTGGTGGAAGGGTTTTTCTGGGTCCCCTGGTGGCATACCCCCAAAAATGTTCCCCCCATGACTCCCAAAGTTCGGCGACGTGAAAACCCCGTTTGCATTGGTTTTTGCAGGGGGGCTGCCCCTGTCGGTTGTCGTGCCCTTGAAAATTGGGGACACTTATGGGATCCATTGCTGATCTTTGGGGGTTTTTCCCCAAGGGGCCGTGGGGATCTTTGTCAATTTTTCCCAGCACTGGTGCTTAGGGAGGCAATTTTGGATACATATCGGGGAAAGGGTTGGGGGGGCAGAAAGATAGTGTGGATAGGGAAATGCTTGGGGGGTTTTTGAGGGGGGCAGGGTTTTGGGGGGAAGGGAAAATTTTAGGAGGGGGTGAGACAATTAGGGAAGCAAGAGGAGAGTTCAATTTTGGGGTGGTGGGTGGAGAAGGGGAGGGAAAAAAGGGGTTTGCGGGGGCCCCTGCAAAAGCTTTTTTTGTCTGCAGGACCCCCATGTTAGTTAAGACGAAGGGGGGGGGTGTGGGGAAATTTTAAGGGGATGGGGGGGATTATTGGTTCGTGGATGATACTACGGGGCTGGTGGGGGGGAGAGGGTTTGGGGGCTGTAGGGACGATCGTGGGGATTTTTTTTGGGGGCGACAGGTAAGAGGTTAAAGGGCTTTCCCCCTTTGGGGAAAAAAAGGGGGGGGGGGTGGGTGGAGGGGGTTTGGGGGTTTAGGGTGGGTGGTCAGTTGCTATAGATTAAAGATATGTATCATTTTTATGAATGAGGGGGGAAACGAGATGTGTTACTTTGGGGGAAAAATAATGACTAGGGGAAACAACGGATGAATGGGGGGAGGGGGGGTTTTAAAAAAAGTTGCAGCGGGTTTTTGGTGAAAATTTTTTTGGGTTTTTAGTAAGATATGGCATTTGGGGAGGGGGTTCCCCAAATTTTGAAAAAGGGGTGTTGGGGGTTGTCGAAAAGGGGGGTTAGGTTTTGTATGGGGGATGGTAGGCATTGGTTGCGAAAGGAAGTTGTAATGAAGAGGGTGGGTTTGGGGGTAGGGGTTAATTAATTTGGAGGTGCGTGTCATGAGTTTTATGTGAACCGCTTTCTGGAGGGGGGGGGGTACAGGAAAAAGTGGGGGGGTAATGGGGGTATTGAAGAAATGGTGGGGGGGGAAGGGTTGGACCAGTGTAATATGTTCCCAGGTTTTTGGGTGTGGGGAACCGGGAATGTTACGGCTAGTGTATTGGGAAGTGGGGGAGGAAGGGGGTTTATGGGGGGAACGGTGTTTCCGTGTATTTGGAAAGGGGGGTATGGAGGGGGTTTTGGGGGTTGTGGTTAAGGCGAGGTCAAGGGGGGTCATGTTTGGTTTTTTGCATGGGGTACTTGCCCAGGGCGTTTTTTTAAAAATGGGGTTGGGGGATGGGGTGTTGGGGGGGAGGAAGGACACAACGTATCGGGTTTATTTTTTGATAACTGGGACGCCGGAGGGGGGGGGGTAGAAGAGAAAGGGGGGGGGGAATTATGCATTAGGTTTATGTTTTAGTAGGGGTGGAGGGATGTGTTAGGGGGGCTCATGTATTTGGCAGTGGATTTTGTGACTGTATCTTGGGCTTTGAGGGAACAACCTGGGAGTGTTCGGATAAGAGCTATTGCTGCAGTTATGTATAGAACGAAATGTAGGAACAGGTTATTATATGGGGAGGGGTGGGCTAGGTTTTTACTACTGGGATAGGAACTTATGGGGGTTATTAGGGGGGGAGTGTGCTCGATGAAAGGGGCTATTTCGTAGGATGGGGTGAGGTTGAGAGAGTGTTTGTCTTGGTTTGCATTTAGGCATGAATGTAGAGTGGGAAAGTGTATGTTGTGTTGTGGGGGTGGGGCTATGACGGTGGACGACTCATTTTGGGACTATGTAACCTGACTTTGGACTGGCAGTGGGAAGGGATGCATGGAGTTGTGTGTCACATTTGGTGTGAACTCTGGGAGACTGAGGACCGGGGGGTCATTGAGATGGCTTTCCCTGTTAGTAGGCTTTGGTTTTTAAAATTAAAAAAAAAAAAAAAAAAAGATTGGGGTGTAGGTCATTACTCTTGGTGACAAAAAAAAAAAAATAAAACTGTACTGGTTTTCATAATGTTACACTTTTAAGCGTCTGTTTCGATGCTTAGGGCCCTTTGCACAGGGTTTATATGCCTTATATAAGTCTTTCCCTGTTTAGGTAATGGTGGTTTTGTCAGGATAAAAATTGGTGGGCTATGTTCTAAAACATTGTGTTATGTGATGTGGGTTCCTTTTCTGAGTCCAGGTCCTTTCCATGAGGGAAAAGGATCAATTCTTGTCAGTATTTTATAACCTTTGGGGTTATGCAACTTCTGAGGGGGTCCGTGTAGTAGGTATAATTTGTATAGTAGAGTTTTAAGCATTGTTCTCCTTTTGGTGGCTTTGTTATGCTTAGGTTTGTTACCGCTTTTGGCGGTCTTATTTTTATGGCAGTGTATAATGTACGGTATAAATTAAATATAATTGTGTATAAATGCGGTACTGTATATACAAATATTCGTCATTGTTATGGGTATAGGTATAATGTTATATGTGAAACATTCTTTGTCATTATTGTTATGTTGTTGCTGTCAAATTGAGAGAGTCATCTATGTGTACTGGGATTTTGTGATTATATATTGTCAACAAGTTGTTCAGGTGGGGGTGGGTCAGTTGTCTGGGTGATATGTTTTTAAATATGTTTTAATGTATTTTAAGTAAGGATTACATGGAGATTGTCATGTATGTAAACGTAGGAGTTCAATGTTTCTTTTGAAAAACTTTTGTTTGGAGTAAAAGTTTTGACAATGCGTGATTGTAATTTTCAAGTTTCCACATTTGTATGATGTTTATGTCTTTGTTATGTGTTTTTGTATAAATTGTTTTTAATAAAATATAAAAAAAAAAAAAAAAAAATATCAGGAACGGAGGATTGTGGTTCAAACTGGCTTGGAGGTACGTCTACGAGATGTATCCATGCATTATTCTTGGATACGGAATAGGAATACTCCGTTTGAGGCTGATGAAGTGGATGGCGGAAGGTTTTGGACAGTTTGGAGTTATTCAGCTGCTACTGTGGGGCATTGGGCCCAGGGTGTGTATGCAGGACTGCCGGAGGCTCTTTTGTCCTTAAAATGACTCTGCGACGGCAGATTCCATCGTATGTCTTCATGGAAGAATTTAAAACCCAGGTGTACGTTACGTATCCTGGGCAGATACGCACCTGTCAGCTCTGTGGGTCCCCAGGACATATGGCAGTGATGTGTGAGAAACGACGGGACCTGCCGCGTCGAGCATCGGATGATCAGACAGCTGCTGATGATCAGGCGGCGCAGGAGGGCGTGGTACAGCAAGTGGAGCCAGATGTGTCAGAAGCTGCAGGAGTTGAGACGAGCACTGGGAAATGGAGCGACGAAGTACCTGAGGAAGGGCTCGCAGACTTTATCTATGGATATGAAGGCCCCGACTTAGGAGTCGGCGCTGAATAATTCTGAAGGGGATGTTGTTGGCGAGGAGGTGGGATTGGTGGATCCTACTTTCGAGGACCTTCACAGGATGCTCGATAGTCCAACGATGGTTGGCATGTTGCCTGCGGAGGTGGTGCCTGAGGCGGATGAGTTACGACTTGGATGTGTTGATGGTGTTGAGGTCAATGAGCTTTCCAAGGTTTCGTATGTTGTAATGGAGGTCGAGGTGCATCAGGCTGAAGGGAGGATGTAATGGGTTGCACGGGTGTATCCCGTAAGCGGCTAGTGAGGTAGCTGGTGATGATGTTTTAACGCCTGGTCAGAGGTCTGGTAAAGGCCTGGGCAGACGTGGCAAATGGGGGAAGGGGGCATTGTTAGGTCGGAATGGAGGGTTAGGAAAAGGTAGTAGTGCAAGTGGAAGTTCTCTTCTGCCGGGAGGGCATAGGGCAGAAGCAGAGAGGAAAACCCCTTATAGATTTTAAGTTTCTGAATATGAATGTTAATGGCCTCCGTGCGAGGTCAAGAAGAGATGGGTTGAAGTGACTTTGCGACGACTAGGTGTTGATGTATGCTGCCTTCAGGAGCATAATTTCAGGTGTGGAAGGGACTTGAGTCTGAATGGTTTTGTCACGTATACGGGAAGTACAATGAATTTCAAAGGGGTTACTGTTGGGGTCAGGAAACCAGCCCTTTTACGTTAAAGTCTTGGGAGGAGGGGAGGGCAGGATTGTTCGAGTTGATGGGGTTTGGGGATATTCAGGTATGTTTTATCGGGGTTTACATGCCTGCTGGAATATAGTCGTGTTAAGGAAGATTTTGTTCGTAATGAGTTGGTTTATTTTCTGAGAGGATTACCGATGATAACTGTTGTTGCTGGTGACTGGAATTGTGTAATACGTAAGAAGGATGTAGAGCCCAGAGGAGCGGATGTTTATTGGTGTGTTGAGGATGTTTTGGGTGCGATAGGAGTGGGGATGTGATCCGGGGAGGAAGTTTTGTAGAACATACTTTTGTCAGAGAGGTTATGCTGCTAGATTAGATAGAATATATGTGACAGGGGATGTGAGGGTGGAGAATGTGACTTGTGTGGATGTGGGATTTTCGGATCACAGGGCGTTTTAGCTTGTTTATCATGGGAAGGTGCAGTACGTATGTATTCTAGTTATTGGAAGCTGAACACTAGACTATTGCAAAGTCCAGATCATTGTGGGGTTTTCGCGGAGTGGTGGGGAGGGTATGGGAGGAGGGTCGGGGTGTTGAGGACATTGTTGGGTGGTGGAATGGGAGAGGTAAAGTTGCGATTCGTGATTTTATACAAGAATGGGGAGGGAAGAGGTGCGATTGAAGCATGGCATGCAAAAGTTTTGGAGGAATTTGAGGGCATGCTATGGAGGGGAGGGTGGGTATCCGCAGGAGGAGATTACAGCCTACACGACGAGTTGGGAGATTCAGGAAGAGCGTTTCATGCCATTCGAATACGGGCGGGGTTGGATGATGTACTGTGGGAGATAAGGCCTCAGCGTATGTGTTGCAAAATTTAGGTGCTGTAGGAGAGATATGACAATTATGTCTATGAAAGTCGATAGAGTTAGGTGGGTACCGGATGGGCCAGCTGTTGCGGACGACGGAGGGTATCAGTGGATATGCGGATGTTTGGTTCCAGGAGAAGTTATGTAAGGTGGACTATGATCGGGTAGCGCTGGAATAGTCCTAGAGGGTATTGTCTCGAGAATTAGTGATGAGGATCGTATGGGCATGGAGGATGATCACTGAGGAGGAGGTGTTGAAGGCGATACAGGGTCAGAGGTTAGGGAAATCACCAGGAATAGATGGGATCCCTGGTGATTTTTATGTTGCTCATTGGGAGGTCTTGAGGGAGATGCTAGTTCGGGTCTTTAATAGCATGAAATCTGGGGGCGATATGGGGAAGATCAACGCACTGGGATTGTGGTGCTTGTACCCAAGAGAAAGCATAGTGAGTCTTTGGGAGCGTATCGTGCAATAACGTTGCTTTGTTCTGACTACAAGATTTTGCGCGAGTGTTGGCAAATCGGATGAAGGTAGTTTTATGTCACATACAGAGGGTGGGCAGTATGGTGTTCCCGGACGTAGTATGTGGGCGGGGCATAGGAGAATTAGGAGTTTTGTGGAGGGTCGAAAAGGGAAGGAGTCGTAGGGCTGGACTCGAAACAGCTTATGATCGTGTCAACAGGGATGTATTGCAGGAAATACTTAGAAGGCAGGGGTTTGGTGATGAAATAGTGGGATGGGTAAGGACATTGTATGCAGGGGTTCAGGTGCGAGTGCAGGTAAATGGGCGGGTGGGGGTAATGGTGGGTATGGAGCGGGGCTGCGACAGGGTGTCCCCTGTCGCAGCTCCTGTTTGCATCTTGCAGGACCCCTTTTATCGGTTGGTGTCTGAGGGTGTCCGGGAAGCGGGTGAGGACAATGATTGGGCACCAGGGATCATTGGGTATGTTGATGATACATCCATTTTGGTAGGAAGTGAGGAGGGTTGAGTGTTATCAATAGGATGATAGTAGTTTTGGGTCAGCTTCTGGCATGAGGGTTAATAGGGAAAAATCACATTTATTGGAGGTGGGGTCTTGGGTAGGGGAACGTTGGGGCATAGGTATGGGTGGGTCACTGTAAATAGACTTAAGATTTGTGGGGTAACCTTTTGCAATGAAGCTAGGGTAGCACGTGAAATTAATTCCACTACGGTTGTGGAAGGGGCTTTGAGTAGGATGGCGGGTTGGAGAGCGGGATTTTACATTATTGCAACGAGCGGTGGTTATTAATACGTTGGTGTATAGCAAACTTTGGCATGTGGCCGCCGTGTATCCTCTCATAGAGAGGGATGTACTGCGACTGCAGTACTGGGGTTTTGGTAAGCACTGGTTAAAGAAGGAGGTGGTGATGACAAGGGTGGCATTAGGGGCTTGGGGTTGATACCTTTGGGTAGGAGGTTGCAGGGTCTCTTCGTTAAGCAGGAATTTGTGGTGAGGGGAGGGGTGCGTGGCGCAAAGGTAGATAGGATAATGAGGAGTTAAGGAGGTGGTGGAGTGGAGGGAACTGCTGAGATGTGAGGCGATATTGCGAGTTCTGTTAGTGGCGCGTGAGCCGGGTGGGATTAAGGTTAGTAAGCTGGATAGGGTAGGGATGGAAGAGGGGGCAGTATTGGGTGAGGAAACTTTCCCAATGTACGATTGGCGAAAGGTGTGGTTTTTTTTTAGGAGATTATGGTTGCCATCTAGGGTACGAGAGACTGGGTTTCGGTTTTTGCATGGCATCTTGGCCTCTAAAGCTCTCTTGTTTGTAATGGGTTTGGTGAGGAGGGTAGCTGTATCAGATGTGGGATGCCTGATACAGCGTATCATGCTGTCTATTTTGCGGTGCCTGGGAAGGGTTAGGGAATATTTTGGCCAAGTTCTTCGTATGGTGGGGGGAGGGGGTGTTATGACCTAGCGGGCTTTAAGCTTAGATGTGGGGGGTTGTACAGACGACGTTCGACGTGCGGTCATGTATCTTGTTTTAGATTTTTTGCATGTGTCGTGGGGTATGAGGGAGGTTAGGAGTGAGGTACAGATAAGGGCTCTGGCGGGCCGGTTTTATAGAACAAGGTGTAGAAATCAGTGTTTGTATGGGAGGGCGTGGTCGCGTTTTTTCCCGGAAGGGTATCGCCTTCTCACGATGGGTCTTTTGTTGGGGGGTAGTAGAGGATGAGGAATACTTAAGGGGGCTGGTTTCCCAGAAGGGGGTGTGTGTGTGTGTGTGTGTGTGTGTGTTGGTAGGTGTGTGCGATCTTGGGTTGGGGTTGGGTGGGGTGGTAGGTGTGGGGTGGGAATGGGTTGGGAGAGTTGTGCATCTGGTTTTGACTTTTGACCTTTTTATGCAGGGGCATAGGGAAGGGGGTTGTTTATGACTTTGACGGGTGAGTGAATGGTTTTGCTTTTTGACTTGTACTTTGGGATGGGTTTTGTTTTTCATGGTATGATTGGGGGATTCCTTCTCTGCTTCAGTTATGAGGTTAGGGTGGTGGTTAGGAGGGGTATTGTAACGTGTCACATTTATGGAACATGGTTAATTGTAATCTGGTGGAATGCTGCGTGGGTGGCTATTAGGACTCATGTTTAATAATGTTTAAAAGGTTTGTTGTTTTGCCCTTTGTGGTAACGTTTTTTTTTTCGGAGTTGTGGAAATTAGTCTCACTGTAGTTTTTAGTATATCCTTATACATGTAGTAATTTATTTGTGTCATGATTTGAAGTAAGTTGACGATAAAAATTACTTTTATGTAGGTCCTTGTTGGGCCATTCTTATTGTATAAACATGTATCAGTCTACCGTCCCCAGTCATGGGGTTTTGTTTTAGTTGTAAGTTTGTAATCTGTATAATGTTCATAGGCTTTTATTTGTCTTTTCTTTGAAATACTAAAAATAATAAATAGGGAGGGGGTGGGGGTTTGGGATAGATTTGATTTTACTTAGTTTATAAAGTTTGTAATGGTGTGGAAAATGTCGATGGTCACTTGAATTTTGTCAGTTACATAGTGATTTATGTATATTTTGTATAAGGTCTCTTGTCATACAAGTACATTGTATATGTTGTACGAAGACTGAGGTGTTATATATTGTTAGAAGGGATGTCATAAGACATTATATGTATGCTATGTTTCGGATCCATGTTTGTAAAACTGTATGATTCTTAAATAAAATATATAAAAAAATCATCTTACCATAACTGCCTCCTCCTATAGTTTATATATATGGTTCTTCAATATATATATATATATATATATATGTATATATATATATATATATATATATATATATATATATATATATATATATATATATATATATATATATATATATATATATATATATATATATATATATATATATATATATATATATATATATATATATATATATATATATATATATATAGGTGGACCCTAGAGGAATTCCAAGCGCATTCGTGACTACTCACATTATCAAGGAACTATAAAAGGAAACATGACAAGAAGGCTTATAAAGGGCAAGACTACACCTCACAGTCACATCACACTAACAAAGACCACACCTCACAGTAGCGTAACATCGCACGACTCTGTGAAGAGGAACATAAGAAAGGACCTGAAACTCTTCCCAAGAATTAAGATTAGTCCAATTTATCAATAAATTCTTCCCAAATTGTATTAATTATAAATGAATCCAATTTATGTAAACCAAAAGAAATATTCATATTATTTTCAAAACTGTTTTTAATGAAACATGATTCTATTATATTCCTCTCAACCAAGGACTTGCTTGATACAACCTTCTCAGCATTTTGAAAATCAATTGGATAGTTAATATATCTCACATGAATAAATAGAGCATTAGAATCTTGTCCAGTTCTAATGCTATATTTATGTTGTTTTAATCTTAGTTCAAGACTTTTACCAGTTTGACCATAATAAACATTATCACATATTTTTTTTTTTTTTTTTTTATATTTTATTGAAACACAAGTATAACATATACAAAACTCTTAAATACAAGAGAAAATATACAATAAAGCGATAACGTAAGGCAAAAACATCATCCCAAATACTGTGTACAAGACATACATTTTACAGTCAATATCATTACAACAACTCAACACAACCACACACTAACTAAAGAACAGATATACAATGCGCTCTACACAAACCTACACCACTGAGAGCACACTCTTTCACACTATATACATTATGAGAACCCCATAGGGTCTCGAGACCAGCTCGGCCATATCACAAAAGTTACAAGTGATACATCAATACTAAACCACACATCAAAACCCCAACAGGACAATGTAAATGCCCTTCCACACACTATGTGCATACAAACACATACAACAATACATTGATACCCCCCCCCTAAGCTAACCAACCTCGATCCCTCACGCACAATCACACGAGCTCCAACAACCGCAGTCAATGCCTCACAATACCCCCCCACGGGAGACCAGCCCGTCGGATACCCCTGACACTCACAAGGACCACAAGACCCCATGGTGAAATCCCTGTAACCCACAGGAAAATCCCTCACCCACCTTCCCCATAGAGGTCCCTATTTCGGCACTTCGTTCTATAAAACCCTGCCGCCAGTGCCATCCGTCGTTCACTAACCCCTTTGTCCCTCATAGCCCATGAAATGAAAACAAAATCTGCCATTACATACGCCACTGCCCTCTGAACCTCCACCCCCACTCCTCCCACATCCAAACTAAGTGCCCTCAACACTGACAATCCACCCCCACTAAGCAAATCACACGCCCCAACCATTCCCTCACAACACACAAACGCTCACAAAAATATACACTATGAAACGCAGTGTCATCCTCCCCACAAGCTTGACACATCTCATCTACCCTAAGACCTCTGTTACGTAAAACCACCCCTGACGGTAAAATCCCATGAAGAAACCGGAAAAATACCTCCCGCACACATGGACGAGCCGCAATCTCCTTAACCTCCCCCAAATATCCTTCCAAGCATACAGAGGGTACACCCTTCCACCCCTGCCACCTCCGAGACCACACCGCCTTCTCAAGAGACCTGACCCTCATATGTGAAGGATCTCTAACAATAAGTAGGACCCGTAACATGTCCTCACATTCCCTTAAATCTCTCCTCCCCACCACCTCCTTATATCCTCATGCAGAAGCCCTATCCCTCCCCCATCCCCAACCACCCTCAGGTAACCCCGCTTCACATAAACACTCTTCAATCTGCATTCCAATGGATTCAACCCTAGCCCTCCCTGGCGTAACGGGAGCGTAACCACCCCCTTCGTAACCAATCACAACCCGATCCCCAAATAAAACGAAAACCCTACGCAACAACTTCTGAACGTCCCCTGCACCCACGGGTACAATGCCGCCACATGCCATATTTTACTATATAGCAACACGTTAACCACTATTACCCATTGGTGCAGCATGAGATGTGACGGCCTCAAACCATCTAATCTACCCAACACCCTCTGTACTACACCCTCCGAATTAACCACCCTCGCTTCCCTCGCATCCCTCATATACACCACACCACAAATCTTCACCCGATCCACTAAACACCACCTTCCACAGAACTCCCTCCCACCATCCCTCCCAGTCCCCGAATCTCATGAATTTCGACTTATCCTCATTTACATTCATACCCGTGCTTCCCCAAAAACCTCAATGACCCTGCCACATGCTCTAATCCCCCTCTCCACAAGAATCGTCGTGTCATCCACTAGCCCACTATACCAGGATTCCCAACACCCAGACCCCCTTTCCCTGCCCCGAACAGACGCTTCTACAGCCCTATAAAATGGGTCCTGCAGGCATGCGAACAACAATTGAGACAGTGGGCAACCCTGACGTAAACCCCTTCCCATCCTGACACGCTGCCCCACCCTCCCATTCAACTGCACACACATACTTGCTCCCAGTATAAAGTACGTGCCCAACTCACCATCTCCTTACCAAACCCCTGCCACCTCATAATGCTCCCACGCTTCACGTTCCACACTATCATACGCTGCCCTCCAATCCAGTGCTAACACCCCCCTCCCTCCTTCTGCCTACTCTCAATAAACCCCGAATAACCCCATGCCCCACGCACATAGACCTTCCCGGCACCCCATATTGACTCCCAACAATAACCTTATCTAAGACCCTTTTCAATCGATTGCCTAATATTTTACCAAATAACTTATAGTCCGCGCACATAAGGAAATAGTCCTATAGTCCCTCACCGTCGTCTGACTAGTCCCTTTGGCACCATAACCACAATAGCCGTAGACTGTGAATCCCCCAAGACACCCCCTTCTTCATGACATTTAACAACTGCACTAAACCCTTTAAAACCCCCAATGCTGTATATAAAGATCACTCGGTAATCCGTCTATCCCTGGAGCCTTACCCCTGCTCATACCCATCAAGGCCGTCCACACTTCATCCTCCACTATATCACCACTCAACCCCTCCCTATCCCCCTCTCAAGTCCACATTGCACCCAACCACCATATCCCTTAAAGCCTCCTCCTGCACCCCTCCGCTCCTCATATACGACCCATACCACCCATCCACATACCGTCCCATGCCCTCTGTTGTAACCAACTCTTGCCCCACCTATACCCTCCCAAGTCCTCATGCACACACAACCTTACAATTTCTGTCGCTCGAGCCCACATGCCTGCCTTCGCAGGACACATGCCGACGGCTTGTCACCCCATACCACCTCCTCTAACCCACCGCCACCCTCTTGCAGCATCAAACCTTTCATTTTGCAAACCGAATTTTATCTTTCAACCCCTCTATTTCCACAACAGGGTAACCCGCACTCCCCCATCCTCTCCATAACAATCCCTTAACTGTCCCTCCAAATACCTAATAAGTCCATCGCAAACTGATTATCCTCCCCCCCCGTCTAACATAAGTCCCTTATCTTGCCCTTAGCCACATTGTCCCACCAGGCAACAAATCCCCATCCACACGCACCTCGGACCACAACCTGTCCCACAAACCCCCAAACTGACAACCATACTTGTGGTTATGTTCCTGTACAAAAACCACGTCTATACCATACCTCACCAAATACTACTGAAACCATTCACGCTTCATCTTATCACACAAACCATTAATATTCACGGTAAAGCACTTGGGAAAACCCACAGAGGGGGTTTTCCTTAGGCACTGGCACTTGCCCATCCCCTTTCCCCAGTGCCACCCCGGTCACTCCCAGAGTCTCAGGGGAAACCCCCTTTCAAGGGTCTCTGTCCCTTGGGACCTCCCAAAATCACCCTCGCTACATCAGCCCACATCTTCTTACCCGGACGTTGCGCCGGTGTGAGCCGTCGTCCGTATCAGACTGGGCTTCTCTCTTCCGTGACGCACTTTCTTCCTCCATACCCACCTCCTGGAGGCCATCAAGTGCACCTCCGCCTCCACGTGAAGCAGCCGTCCTGCGGCCGAGGCACTAGCCCCGGGGAGGCCACCCACCTCAGCTTCCCTGTCCCCGCTGACTCCAAGGCAGCTGCAGGTTCGTCCACACACCCCTGACCTGGGGTGCCCAAAAGGCCCCTGCAACACCGTAACAAATGCCTCCTCTGCTACCCTCTCATCAGCCGCCGATACTCCTCCCAGCTTCAGGCTCCTGGACAGATGATTCCGGTACCCCTGGTAGGTCGCACATCCATCCTCCAAAGATTCTGACCTGTCCACCTCAGCACTCCAACTTGCACCCGACATAGGGTTGTCCAACCCACGCTCCTCCGTACGATGCACCGAAGACTCTCGTTGATGTCCAACATCCTTTGGGCCTGTCCTTTTACCACACTGCACAGCCATATGGTCATAGGCCCCACACAACCTGCATGTACGACGTTGCCCGCATAGGTAACCATGACTTGAGTCTGAAATCCTTCAACAGTATGTAGGAAGGGATGGGATGGCGTAACGTCATTTTTAACGTAAGGTTCCCTCCAGCAGACCTGCGAAACATCCCTTCCGACCACCTGCCCACCGTCGCCGTATGAACAGTTCCATATCTCTCAAAAACTGTTCTCAAATCAGCCTCCGTCGCCTCAAATGGGCAATTACGGACCTTGACCCAAACGTATTACCTGGATACGTCGTGAAGACACACCGTTACTGCCGAATTCACATCCACAGGTACTTCCTGAAACCTGGCGACAATCGTCTCATACACATCGGCAGTGCGAAGCTTAACGAAGAATCTATATGCACCATTTATAGCCACACCACACAAATCGTCATTCTCCAATCCGTAGACGTCGCGTACAATGGTAGTCAGTAGAACAGAAGCATTCTGGATACACACAGTGTTAACTCGGCGACGACCCAACTGCGCTATGTTGTGAAAACAACAATGTCACAAGGCGCCGGTAGAGGCAGGCTAGTCGCACGTCCGCTCGACACCAAGGTTGAGCGACGAATGTGAATCACATATTTTACAGGGAATCTTATAGACACATCCGTCAGCATTTTGGGGGGGATTTTTTTTTATCAAAAGTCTTTTTACTGCATCAAGATTTTTAAATAAAACTTTGATATTAAAATTCTTAAGAAAGGAAAGCATATCAACCAAGTTTTCATGGTAAGGGAGAACAAACATATTTTTGGTTGAATAAGGTTGGTTGTCCCTTTTTGGATTGTAAAAAGTATTTCTAGCTATTTTAAAAGATTTATCAATTATGTTTCTTGGGTATTTTAAATCATTAGCTATTTCATAAATTTTAGAGATTTCTTCATCTATGAACTCTGGACTGCAAATACATAAAGCTCTCAAAAACATAGAAGAGAAAACCAACACTTTAACTCTATCTTGATGTTAAGAGTAATAGTGTACATATGAACAATTATTTGTAGGTTTTCTGTAAATTTTAAATTTAAAATCAATGTTACCCTTAATAATAAAATCTAGGAAGGGCAATGAGTTATTTACTTCAAATTCACCAGTAAAATTTATAGAATGAGCTAAGCTATTTAATTTAACAAGGAAATGGTTTATGTCTCCATTCTTAGGCATAAGGCACAAAATATCATCAACATATCTATACCACTTAGCTCTATTGGGAAGGATTGTGTTAAGCAATTTTGTTTCGAAAAATTCCATATATAAATTACTAAGAACAGGTGAAAGAGGATTTCCCTGGTTAATTACGATTTACCATTGGCAGTTCGTACTATCATTAAACTTATTAAACTTTGTATTGTTGATGCAAAATTTGTATTTAATGATGAGTTTTACACTCAGAAGTTTGGTATGGCAATGGGAAATCCTCTTTCACCTGTTCTTAGTAATTTATATATGGAATTTGAAGTAAATAACTCATTCCCCTTCCTAGATGTTTTTATTTATGAACTAGCTAATGATTTAAAATACCCAAGAAACGAAATTGATAAATCTTTTAAAATAGCTAGAAATATTTTTACAGCCCAAAAAGGGAAAACCAACCTTATTCAACTAAAATATGTTGGTTCCCCCTTACCATGAAAACTTGGTTGATATCCCTTTCCTTTTTTAAGAATTTTAAAATCAAAGTTGTATTTAAAAATCTTGATACAGAAAAAAACTTTTGAAAAAAAACCCCCCCCAAAATGCTGACGGATGTGTCTATAAGTTTCCTTGTAAAATATGCGATAAATTTATTATGGTCAAACCGGTAAAAATCTTGAACTAAGATTAAAACAACATAAATATAGAATTAGAACTGGGCAAGATTCTAATGCTCTATTTATTCATGTGGGGATTTTAACCATCCAATTGATTTTCAAAATGCTGAGAAGGTTGTATCAACAAGTCCATGGTTGAGAGGAATATAATAGAATCATGTTTCATTAAAAGCAGTTTTGAAAATAATATGAATATTTCGGGTTTTTATAAATTTGGGTTCATTTATAATTAATAAAATTTGGGGGATGTCACGCTACTGTGAGGTGTGGTCTTTGTTAGTATGATGTGACTGTGAGGTAGTCTTTCCCCCTTTTTAAGCCTTCTTGTTATGTTTTGTTTTATAGTTCCTTGATAATGTGAGTAGTCATAAAACGCTTTGGGAAATTTCCCCTATTTTTTCATAGTGGTTGTCATCTTTTTTCAAAAATATATATATATATATATATATATATATATATATATATATATATATATATATAATGTTTAATATGAGGAGTTATGAGATGATGCATGTATGACGGAGGGGGTTGAGCCGGTCAGCACACAGCACACAAAAAACTGAGCCACAAGAGGCTTAGACAACAAGGACGAGGAGCACACCTACCTCCACGAGGATATAACATGAGACGTCCCGCCCCTTCCAGTCTCCACTTGACCCACCAACATTACAACATCTCAGCAAAAAACTTGACCCCGGTAGCCTTGTCGTTACAGGAGGGGCATAATATGTATATACATATGTGTATAAAAAACACACACAGAATCAGCAGAGACCAACCAGAACAGGGGAAAAGCAAAAAAAAAAGAGCACACACAGACCCAGACCCAGAACCCCAAAACCAAAACACTATCCCAACACAGACCACAATCCACACACATCCCCCACCCCTCACTATGCTGTAGAATCCGGCGGCACACCGCCAGGTCCCCACCCCCACAGACCCCCAAAAAACAGTGTTGGAGGAAACTGAAGGTATGGTACACCAACGCAGATGGAATAACGAATAAGTGGGAGGAGGGGATGAAAGAGTCAATGAGGCATCACCGGACATCATAGCCCTCACTGAAACAAAGCTCAAGGGATGATAAAGATCCCGTCTTTAACAGGATATCAGACCCTGAGGAAAGACAGAGGGAACAAAAAGGTTTGGAGGAGGGCCGTGATCAAAAACCGATGGGTTTTTGATGAGCTGGAGGGGGGACAGAGGAGAAGCAGGAGATTGTATACATAAATGTGTGAGGAGCTCAACATGAGATTTAAAGGGGGTTTCACAGAGGAGATATAAGGGCCTCCAGAAAGGGGAGAGGTAGGGTACACCATCAGGTACTGGACACAATACACACAACTGAGGAGGAAGTGAAGGGCTACTAAGCAGCTAGATCCCTCAAAGGCGATGGGGCCAGATAACATCTCTCCATGGGTCCTGAGAGAAGGAGCAGAGGAGCTATGTGTACCCTAACAACAATCTTCAACAATCTATCGAAACAGGGCAGCATGACGTATTGAAAACAGCAAATGATTCCAATTTTTTAAAAAAGGGGACAGGAACGTAGCACTAAACTACAGACCAGTGTCACTGACATGTATAGTATGCAAGGTCATGGAGAAGATTATCAGGAGAAGAGTGGTGGAGCACCTAGAAAGGAATGAGATTATCAACAACGGCCAACACGGTTTCAGGGAGGGAAATCCGGGTCACAAACCAGGGAATTCTACGACAGGGTGACAGCAGTAAGACAAGAGAGAGGGGGGGGGTGTTATATTTTTGGACTGTAAGAAGGCGTTTGACACTTTCCCACACAAGAGATTAGTGCAAAAGCTGGGGGACCAGGAAAGGATAAAGGAAGGCACAATGGATCAGGGAAACCTGTCGGGAAGACAGCAGCGAGTCATGGTACGTGGCGAGGTGTCGGGAGTGGGCGCCGGTGACGAGTGGGGTTCCACGGGGGTCAGCCCTGGGACCGGTGCTGTTTCGGGTTTTTTAAACGACATGATGGAAGGAATAGATTCTGAAGTGTGCTTTTTGCAGATGATGTAAAATTGATGAAAAAAATTTAAAACGGAGGGGGGACCGGCAGAATTAAAAAGGGGATCGGGAAAAGGCTGCAGGTCTGGTCCAGCAACTGGCTCCTGGAGTTCAACCCCACCAAGTGCAAAGTCATGAAGGTTGGGGGAAGACAAAAAGACCCCAGATGGAGTACAGTCTGGGGGCCAGAGACTGCAAACCTCACTCAAGGAAAAGGACCTTTGGGTGAGTATAACACCAGGCACATCTCCTGAGGCGCACATCAACCAAATAACTGCGGCAGCATCGGGGCCTAGGAAACTTGAGAATAGATTTCCGACATCTTAAAAGGAATCGTTCAGGACCCTGTACACTGTATACGTTAGGCCCATATTGGAGTATGCAGCACCATTTTGGGAAAACCCACACCTAGGCAAGCACGAAAGGAAACTAGAGAAAGGAAAAGGTTTGCAACTAGACTGGTCCCGGAGCTAAGGGTTATGTCCTACGAGGAGAGGTTAAGAGAAATCGACCTGACGACACTGGAGGACAGAAGAGATAGGGGGGTATGATAATGACATACAAAATACTGAGAGGAATCGACAGGGGGCGGACAGGATGTTCCAGAGATGGGACATAGAAAAAGGGGCACAGTTGGAAGTTGAAGACTCAGAGGAATTACAGGGATGTTTGAAAGTATTTCTTCAGTCACAGAGTTTTCAGGAAGTGAAATTGTCTAGGAAGTAATGTAGGGGAGGCGGGATCTATACATAGGTCAAAGAAGAGGTATGATAAAGCTCATGGTGCGGGAAAAGTGACCAAGTAGCGGCCAGCGAATAGGCGGGCCAGGAGCTGTGACTCGACCCCTGCATCCACAACTAGGTGAGTACACACACACATAATATATATATATATATATATATATATATATATATATATATATATATATATATATATATATATATTTTAATAATTATTTATTTATTATCACACCAGCCATTGCCCACCAAAGTAGGGTGCCCTGAAAGAAAAAATACTTTCATCACCATTCACTCCATCACTGTCTTGCCAGAGGTGCGCCTTCACTACTGTTCGAAAACTGCAACATATCTCCACCCCTTCTTCAGAAAGCAGGCACAATACTTCTCACCTCCAGGAATCAAGTCTGACTAACTGTGTAACAGCCTGCTGTCTGCATAGACAGCCTATGCTGTCTGCCAGCCGAGCAAAATGTAAGCTGTAAGCCTACATGCCTAGTTCCCATAGTTTCCCCCAGAGGTGGGCATGCCACCAGCCCACCCTGCCTCTCCCCCACTCAAAAGCGACCTTCACTCAGTCAACAGGCCCTACTCTTCTCCCTCACGGGCATGGGCACAAACACATTGCCTGTGTACCCTCATGTTATTGCAAATAAAGTAAGGCCTCCGAAGCCTTATCATTGTTACCCTGCCTTGATCAACGACGCAATAATCGTTAGAAAATGTTGGTGGACAGTGGCGGTTGCAGCAGATGTGTTTGCTTGGATGGGGGAAGGAAGAGGAATGAAGTTGTCTTCACTTCATCACCCTATACAAGAAGCATCCATCTCTCAACGAGTTATCCTGATGTCGTGTCTGCAATTTCATCATCCAGAACAGGTACAATCAGGATCCTGGCCGAAATTTGTCTAGAATTTCTCCAAGTAGTGGCGTCCCCGCGATTCCATGCCACAGCTTCCCACGCTGTTTTTTAGTCACGTGCTCAGCCTTACCAGCATGTGTTGCTGTTGTTGTTCAGCTCAGTACGGCTATTTCAGCAAGTCGAGGGGAGTTTGTTTTGATTTCTGCGTCCAGTGTGTTTCTCCCCAGTTTATGAGAGAAGGAAGCGGCCGAGTTCCCTCACCTGGCTCACCCACTCCACCGCACACACTACACCACTATGCCCCCCCCTCTGCTGTATTCCTGTGAATTCTTGCCAGAGCCGTGTATCCAGTACCCGAGGTCACCAAAGCCACGTGGATCACCAAGCCACGTGGGGTGATCACAAAACCACGTGGAGCAAGCCATGTGGATCACGCCACATGGAATGCAAGCCATGTGGGGTTACTAAACCAGATGTCCCAAGCCACATGCCGTGGCCTGCTACCACATCAACCCATCACTATCCCAGGAGGATAGTGCACCAGATGGGGCTGGTGTTGTCCTGGAGGACAGTGCACCAGATGTGTCACTGTAAGCTCAGTGGGGTTCATAGGGTATAACCGTTTCTGCTCACGTGACCATCCGATGCAACCGTTAGCCAATGTCAAAGGTCACCCATGTCAAATGTCAATACTTTGAACGCTATGAGCCCTGCTCGGGGCCCGGGCCTTAGTTACCATCGAGACACCGTGTAGGGATAGACCAGGCTTACGGCTCTGGAATTCCCCCCTGTCTAACATACCAAGTTACCATCCCAAACTCGCTGTTCATTACCCAATCTGAAAGAACCTCACGCAACAAATGGTGGCAGCTTGGGGGGTAGATTTGGTAATTTTAGCAGATTTGAGAGAAGAAGCAGCCGGTGGAGTGGCCCCGGGCGTCAATATAAACCCTCCCAGCGACTCACCTTCCTCACCCGTGACGTCATCATCCAAGACTCCTGAAGCAGTGTCTCCAGTCTTCTGGCTTCTAATTGCAAGTAAACCTCCGAAGAGTTGATCTGGGTTTTGAAATTAAGCCAAAAAGTAAGCCGGTTTATGGGATTTAGCCTAACCAGCCTAAAGTTATCCAGTGTCTCCTCCATTCATCCATTCCTTCACTGCTGTGTGCAAGTAACAGCATTCAGGTCCACCAATCCAGAGAGCTAAGCCAGCCTCTTCCAGAAAGCCAGACATACAAGTAAGCCAGTCGTTTTTTCAGCAAAGCCAGTTCCTTGAAGTATTGTCTCCAATCGCTCTGTGCTACAAGTTGGATCTTGTCAAGTGATTTCACCATTCCTGTGGCTTATTGTACAAAAAGCCACCTGGTTAGTGGGTGCTCCCACTGCCTTGAGAATTAGTGTACGGGCCCAAACGCCGGGGACGTCATCTCAGCGTCTCAGCGCGGGTGTCTCAGGGAGCCGAGCAGCGGGGATGTCATCCCATGCTCCCCGCTCACTGGAGTGTAAACAACCCCCCACCCCACACTTCTACCAGCCAATAGTTTGTGGTATTTCCTACCCTATCTTGGGTACCACCCATTGTTTCAGCTCACTAGCAAGTCGAGGTGTCGTCCTTCATCCCAGAGCGCCAACGTAAAAGCTTGCTGTGTGAGTTCCTCTGTAAGCGCATTTCTCCAAGATCGTCAGCAGTCACCACCAGCCAGGGTCCAGGAAAATATTCTCCCTCTACCTACATTCGCCGTTCATTCATCATGAGAGACACTATTCTGTTATAGACATTCGTGTGTGTGAGACATTTAAGCAGTGAATTTTCTTTGTGACATTTAAAGACTTGTATTTTTAGTGTTCTTGAATTTCATTTAAATTCTCGTTCATTTGCTCGAAGTCATGTCTCAAGTAAAGTTAAGTAGTACTAATGTGTTTGCTGCCAGTCAAGGCACTGATGCTCAAGTAAATTCGTGCAATAATACTGTGTTTTGCTACTATTCAGAGTTATAATGATAATGAGTCAGTAAACAGTCCTCATAGTCCCTTAATGACTGAAAGACAGTCTCTAGCCTTTGAGCAATGTGTTTGTTCTCCCAGCTTGTATCGGAGATTTGCCGGAGTGATCGGAATGTGAAAGTTCAGATTAGTTCTTGTAGATAGTATGTGTTTTATTTGTTAAAGTTGCCGAGGGTCAAGAAACTAGTATTGCTGTCACTCCTGTCTGGAATTCAGCCCCTACAATATCTTGCATGCAAGATAGCGTTCAGATGCCTAGGGGGCCGGAGGTATCCCGGGCCGCCTTGAGTACTGAGTCTATCCTTGCAATGTTGCTAGTTTAAGTAGTAGTTCCTCTCAGGGACGCTTTGTTGAAGAAAGACTACTTGAATGAGTTATAAACATCTCTCGCTGATGCAAAAGCAATTGCAGAAAGCAGTTTCTGTTGCTAGTATTCACTAAAGTGCCAGTTGTTGTCCCTTGTGTTCCAGATAGTGATCTTTCCCGTTGACAGTACTTCCTTTGCAGAGTAAAGTGTCGTGTGTCGAGTAATTATTACCTGCAGTAAGAGATAGTGCGAGCCGTTTTCCTTTGCTCATACTTTGAGTTATTGAGCTAACTATTTCAACCGGGGAAAAGATCCATCCACTCCACCGAGCCTGTTCATTCCTTCAGTAGGAAAGTGATCATAAGTCGTGAGCTAAAGATAGAAAATTTGAAAATCCAGTTTAAAACTGAAATTATTGACTGTGTGTTTTATTATCAGAATTCCAGTATCTAGTAAGATTATTGTGTGTTCAAGTTCTCTCCGAAATTCTGAGAATTAACAGTATAGATTTGAGTGCACCAGATCTACCTTGTCTGTTAATCACTACCTTCTTGTAAATATATTTCCTCAGAATTCGTAGATCACATGAATACAATTCGATCGAACGACATATATTAATTTTCTTTCTCTTTAACATGATTTTCTAGAAATGAGCTCATTTAGTTATTTAATTCCTTATGTATCATGATATATCAAAAGTAAAGTAGATTGTTTTCCGTCACGATAAGATCTATGTGAAGTATAAGATTCAACTGTTGTGTATTTTGGGTATTGTATAGAATCAGCTCCCGAGTCGTACGCCTGTTGTCTTTAGTTTGTATAAGGGTATGTCGAGACGACATACGTCCGTAGCCGAGCTGCCACTGTAAGCTCAGTGAGGTTCATAGGGTATAACCGTTTCTGCTCACGTGACCATCCGATGCAACCGTTAGCCAATGTCAAAGGTCACCATGTCAAAGCTCAATACTTTGAACGCTATGAGCCCTGCCGGGCAGTGCCTTTGTTACCATCGAGACACCGTGTAGGGATAGACCAGGCTTACGGCTCCCGAGAATTCCACCCTGTCTAATATACCAAATTACCATCCCAAACTCGTCTGTTCATTACCCAATCTAGAAAGAACCTCCACGCAACAGATGGGGCTGGTGTTGTCCTGGAGGACAGTGCTCAAGAGGGTGTTGGAGTTGTCCTGGAGGATAGTGCACCAAATGGGGTTGTTGTCCTGGAGGATAGTTCACCAGATGGGGCTGATGTTGTCCCGGAAGACAGTGAACCAGATGGGGCTTGTGTTGTCCTGGAGGATAGTGCACCAGATGGGGCTGGTGTTGTCCTGAAGGATAGTGCCAGATGGGGCTGGTGTTGTCCTGGAGGATAGTGCACCAGATGGGGCTATGTTGTTCTGGAGGACAGTGCAACAGATGGGGCTGGTGTTGTCGTGGAGGACAGTGCACCAGATGGGGCTGAAGTTGTTCTGGATGACAGTGCTCAAGAGGGTGCTGGAGTTGTCCGGGAGGATAGTGTACCAGATGGGGCTGGTGTTTTCCGGGAGGATAGTGCTCCAGATGGGGCTGGTGTTGTACTGGAGGACAGTGCACCAGATGGGGTTGGTGCTGTCCTGGAGGACAGTGCACCAAATGGGGCTAGTGTTGTCCTAGAGGACAGTGCACCAGATGGGGCTGGAGTTGTCCTGGAGGACAGTGCTCAGGAGAGTGCTGGAGTTGTCCTGGAGGATAGTGCAACAGAGGGGGCTGGTGTCCTGGAGGATAGTGCTCCAGATGGGGCTGTTGTCCTGAGGACAGACACCAGATGGGGCTGGTGTTGCCCCGGAGGACAGTGCAAAGATGGGGCTGGTATTGTCCTGGGGGACAGTGCACCAGATGGGGCTGGAGTTGTCCTGGAGGACAGTGCACCAGATGGAGATAGTGACCCTGGTGATGAAACAGGTAAAGTTATACAATTTCCAGAGGTACAAAGTAGCGATACTGTTGGAGATGGAACAAAAAGGGCTGATGCCTCAGGAAATAGTGTTGATACATTGCCAGTAAAACTGGTGGAACCACTGGTGTCCATACCGGGGCTGTAGGTAGTTGGAAAACAGGAAAAAATACACCGGTAGGGAATACAGTCACAAAATGCTGACAAACAAATTTCCAATCTATGCAAATTCTATGCCTCGGGTATTTGCAGGCATACTGGGTATACACCAGTAAAGGCTGGGAACGTTATTTGCAGAACTCCTCCTCTTTCTGCAATTTTGCAAGCTCCTGATGATGTGTTGATTGCAACACAAAAGGCCTAGAGCTATCATTCTACCCCCCACGTGGTTGTTTTGCATATATATATATATATATATATATATATATATATATATATATATATATATATATATATATATATATATATATATATATATATATATATATATATGTATATATATATATATATATATATATATATATATATATATATATATATATATATATATATATATATATATATATATATATATATATATATATACGTATAGTATATATTTTATGCATATTCACCTAATTGTGGTTGCAGGGGTCGATTCATAGCTCCTGGCCCAGCTCTTCAATGATCGCTACTAGGTCACTCTCTCCTGCTCCATTAGCTTTATCATACCTCTTCTTTAAACTATGTATGGTACCTGGATCCAGACCTCTCTTCCCAGACTATTCCACTTCCTGACAACTCTATAACTGAAGAAATGCTTTGTAACATCCCTGTGACTCATCTGAGTCTTCAACTTCCAATTATGACCCCTTGTTGCCGTGTCCATCTCGGAACATCCTGTCCCTGTCCACCTTGTCGATTCCTCTCAGTATTTTATATGTCGTTATTATGTCCTCCATATCCCTCCTGTTCTCCAGTGTCGTCGGTCGAGTTCTCTTAACCTCTCCCTCGTAGGACATGCCCCTTATCTCCGGACTAGTCTCGTTGAAAACCCTTTTGCACTTTCTCTAGTTTCCTGAGGGCTTGGCTAGGTGTGGGTTCCAAACAGGTGCTGCATACTCCAAAATGGGCCTGACGTACACGGTGTACAGGGTCTGGAACGACTCACTGAGATGTCGGAATGTTATTCTTAGGTTCGCTAGTAGCCCATATGCTGCAGCAGTTATAGGGTTGATGTGCCCTCAGGAGATGGGATCAGTATTATACACACTCCAAGATCCTTTTCCTTGAGTGAGGTTTCTAGTCTTAGGTCTCCTAGACTGTACTCTGTCTGTTATATTCTTTGACCTTCCCCTGATCTTCATGCACTTGGTGTGGTTAAACTCAAAGCCAGTTGCTGGACCAGGCATGCAGCCTGTCCAGATCCCTGTAGTTCTGCCTTATCCTCCTCCGACTGAATTCTCTTCATTAACTTCACATCGTCTCAAACAGGACACTTCTGAGTCTATTCCTTCCGTCATGTCATTCACATATACCAGGAACAGCACCGGTCCTTGGACTGACCCCCGTGGGAAACCCCCCTCGTCCGGCGCGCATGTGTTTTTGTTTGTTTGTGTGTGTGTGTAGGGGGCCTGCCTCAACCACTTGTCCCAAGGTCATTCCACTTTAGATCATTAACAGGTTTAAGAAATATTTCCTAAAATCCCTGTGGGCTGTGTCCATAACTTCCAGCTGTGTCCCGTGTTCCTCCTTCACGCCTCACAACCCTGTCCACTTTATCAATATATTTGAGCATTTTGTATGTTATTATTGTCTCTCCTGTCCTCCAGTGTCTTTAGATTCTATTTAGTTAGCTTTTCCTAGTAGCTCATACCCTTAGATCAATGAACAATCCTTGTTGCATATTTATGCACTTTTTCCAGTTTCTTAACATGCTTTTTCAGTGCGGGGTTTCCACACTGGTGCGTACTCCAAGATTGGCCTAACTTGTTGTATATGCACTCACATGTATGTGATTGTGGGGTCAGTGTGTGTACTCACACATTTGTGGCTGCAGAGGTCGAGTCCCTCTCCCTTGCTCTAAGAGCCTTTTCGTACCTCTTCTTAAAACTATATATGGATCCAACTTGCACAACAACACTCTCCAGATTGTTCCACCCTGACCACTCTAGTGCTGAAGAAATACTTCCTAACTTCACTATGACTCACGTGAGTTTTCAACTTCCAGTTGTGGCCCCCTTTTCTGTGTCCCATCTCTGAAACATTCTGTCTCTATCCACCTCTATCCTGAAGTGTGGTCAGGTTGAGTTCCCCTAACCTCTCCTTGAAGAACATACCCCTTAGCTCCGGGACTAGTCTTTTTGCAAACGTTTACACTTTCTGAAATTTCTTGACTTGCCTGACCAGGTGGGGTTCCATACTGGTGCTGCATACTCCAATATGGGACTGACGTACACGGTGTACAGTGTCGTAACAACTCATTACTTAGATGTCGAAACGCTATTCTTGGTTTATCACAGCTTAATGACTGATTTTTCACCACCTGCATAATTCTGCGTGGATAACAGATTCGATTGTACTCTAATTTTCATCCCAACAAAACCACAGCCTCTGTTACTAATGTTGCTGCTTCTCCCCCGTCTGAAATTCCCACAAATTCGGGGGAATTTTATTATTATAATATGAATAGCGGAGGACTTGTAAAAGTGGACACCCTTCTTTCTCACCATTCTTAGCGAAATAAAATCTTTCATTAATCATCACCCACCAGAGCACCAATGTTTCTACAGCCTCCATGACACTCTCATGATCGAGAGCTGTAAGCCGCCTAGCATACTCAATAGCTTGGCTGTGTTGCAATCCTGCAAGCGACTCTTGCATTACGTAAGGGAAACTGCTACTACAGGTGTGATTCTTTTTAATGTCCACCAAATTTAATAGAGACATAGATTAGATCATTCACAATAGTCTGAAGTTAGCTACACAACTCTTGCAATGACATACTGATATCATTTGTGACCCTAAGTTTCAGTTTAGAAAAGTTCTCCAGTAATAAGGTCTCCTAGTGACCCTGGTAAAAGTATATTATGGTTGTCACTGATCTCTTTTCCTTACAACAAACGGGAAAACTGTGGCCAAGGCTGCTCACTTCTGTTGCTCCCACTTTCATTCCGGCAACATTCATCACATTTACCACTGCCTCAGACTTGGACTTCTCAGTGTCACTCTGAGCCAATTTCCACTAACCTGGTTTACTCTGATGGTAACTGGAACACAGTGCAGCAAGTGTTTGTCCTTATGGCAGATGGTACATTCTGCAAAAAGTTATTATCAAATTTCTTTCTTTTTGTTCTCCATAGCACTTAAGGCACCGATTCAGTTATTTCAGTCGTTAGTTCGTATGCATAACTGTGGAGTAGTTATGGTAGTTTGTGATAGTGTGTGTTCACCTCGCAGAACTGGCATGTTGCTATTTTAAAAGCTTTAGAGGTCTACCACTGGTGACATCTTTTTTTTAAATAAAATAATTCGACCCTTGACTGGTGAGGCTTAAACTTACCACGAGAGACTTTGGAAGACTCTCATTTTTTAGTTTTGGACGATAGCTTCTCGATTTTTCTCTTAAATACAAATGAAAAGTGAAATCCAGACCTTAAATAATTTTTTTGTACTCTAAAATTATTGGCTAAAATAACTGGCCTGGCACTTGAGATACAATTTATGCACAGTAGTGCCAGCTAATGTCATTTGGATAATATTTCTTATTAATCATTCATATTAGGTGTAGTCATACAGGCTGATGGAACTACTGGTCAAATTTATGACCTCTGACGTAAATTGTTTTAGGCTTGCTCAAAATTTTCGTTTTATCTTCTGTATTTCTCAGAATGGCTCCTTCAGTTGGTCTATAGTGTGTTCGTTCAAAGTTAGCACCGGTGATTTTGTAACTCTTCATCAAATGTAAGGCTTAGTGTTCAAGCTGGAACCGCAAAACTGCAGTTTGATGGCACCCAACAATCGTCCCTGTTATCAGTCTGGGCTCTGAACTGATCCCAGAATCTCGGCTCTATTAGATGTTGGTAAATTTAAATAGGGCAGTGTAGGCAACAGATTAACTGGGGTGTGCTAATGAAACATATCAAGTCAGTGCGTAGAATTCATGAGCTGTGATACCGTTAATGACTTAGTTTTCTTTTATAATTGCGTATACTGGCATTGTTGTAGAGGTCTGAGCGAAGCTCACCTCTACAACACAATTGTCCTCAAAGATTTGTTAAGTTATACCATGAATTAAGGAAATATCCTAGACTTCACCTTACGAAACATACAGAGCAAATGCGATAGTAATTAAGGACAAGGTAGATTATAGTGGAAAATGAACGTGTTATTAGAAGATAGGGAACTTACGTGAGCTGTTTACGTGCTGATGCTGAGCGTTTTTTTTCTATAGATTACAACACCATCGATAACTGTCTTATCGTCCAGTGTTTCACGCTCCACGGTAATCGATATGAACGAGGTATCGAACATTAATATGCACACCATATGATCTTAAACAATATCAAACTATGCGAGTAGAAGCACAGAGAACAAAGTTAAGTGAAGGTAAATGCGTCATGACTCGTTAAAATATTTTTATACGTGTTAATCCCGGGGGCCCACGTGTTCTACCCCCCACACTAACTTTTAAACTAATAGTTAACTGTTAACCTTGGTTAACCTAGGAAACCAAAATTTAAATAACCGTTGGTAATTCCTGCATAACTGTTATACTAGAATAAGCACTAAATAATAAAAAATTTCCCCTGCAAGAAAGAAAACACTAACAATGCAACCACAAAATTAAATTTACCCTTTTTTGCAAAGCATAAATTCTGGATCACCCCCAGCTGAAACGTATTTACTTCTTTCAAAGTTATAAATACCCCGTGTACTGAGCGCGTAAGCAAAAAGTTTGTCTGTGTGACCTGTTTTTGGGAATGCATTTTCTTCGTCCAATAGTTGAGTGATATTAAATTTACAGACTATAATTATGCAGTTAATTTCGACATTAAAATTAGGATAAAAAAAAAAAAAGGGGAATTTTGTTAGGACTTGCTAGAGACCCCTGATTGAGTTCATCTTTGGGGCCTTTCTCAGTTAATAATTCTACATAAAATCTCCCGTAGTACATCATTTCTTTTTTTTGAAATAATGAAGGAAAGACCAATAGGACCAGCGTCCCCATGCAAAGGGAATGGTCTTGCTTGAGATGCTGTCTTTACCTGGCAAATATTGCAAACCAAGCGATACAGGATAACAAAACCACGGGGGTAGGAGAATGGTCGGCTGGGTTTTCGTTTTCCCAATAACACATCAGGGCTTGAAAAATTGCAGAAAACAGGATGCCCAAGCAAGCGTTCCCAAAGGACCGTTTCACTGGAGTGGGGGAGGGATGGGGGACGGGAAAGGCCCCGGGCCCCGTGACAGCAAAAGGATGAATATTATAACATTAAAAAAAAAACCATGCATTAATATTTAATAGCCTAAACAAAATTTAAAGTGGCAAAAATAAATCATTCGGTCATTTATATGACATCAATAACCATACATAAATATATTGTATATTAAAAGTCATTTGGGAATTAGGGGGAAACCCAGGGGGAAGGTGTCCATTTAAAGTACGATTTTTGCTCAGACCTGTGGAACCAAATTGCCCAAAAGATTTTTTTAAACCATGAAATAAAAATGATCTAGACTTCATTTTTTACGAAAGCTGACAAAGCAAATGTGATAGTTTTTTGGGACAAGGTAGATTATAAAAAATGAACACATTATTAAAAACGGGATCACTCCCCTTAATAAAAACCCCTTTGGGACCAGGTTAATAGTAAGTTTAATAAACAACGTGAACCCTTCTGAGGGGTAATGACTAATTAATTAAACAGTTATCGCGAGATCTGCAACACTCCCTTACATGTAGGGTTGGTTAAAAACCCACAACCCCGGTTTCCAGCCAGACCATAATTGCTGTGTAGGATCGGCATCACATCCTTGTCAAAATGGTTGAAAAAATATTAACTCCTTTGTTTGGGAAAATTTTAAGTCATTTAAAAAAACAATGTTGACCCATCGACTTGCAAAATATCAACATGTTAATGATTTTCCCTTGTTTTTTTGATGTGACAGGTTGACGAATCCCTGTCCCGACTTGCTTCTTATTTGGAAGGAGAATTAGATGAGTTATCTTTGCCTTTTGAAAAAAAAATACCATTATTAATTGATTAAGCTGTTTTAGTTGAATGCAAGTTTGAGTTTGAGGACAATCTCTGCTCAAAACGGGAAAGGCTGGGGGTAATTGTTGTCCTTATTAGCAATCTGTATAGGGAGTTTTCATAGACTGTTGAAAGATATCCTGCCATTTTGGTAAATGGTTCAGATATGTGGATGACATCTTGTGTTTTTAGCCAAATCATAGGCCCTGATACTTTTTTAAAAGACTTAACACTTTAGCCCCGTCTATTAAATTCCCGTGGGAAAATGGATTTTTAAACTTCCATTCTTAGATTTTTGAAAAAACGGTTGAAAAAGGGTTTAAGTTTGAGTATAGGGGAAGGCCCCCAATGTGTGCTAAAATTTTCACTTTATTCCACCCATGGAAGGAGTTAAAAGGGTGTATTTATTACTATGTTTTTTAGATCCCAAAAGGGGCAGTCCGGGGTTTCAGATGAAAAATTGGGAAAAAATTTGACATTGTAAAAGCTGTGGTATCCTAAGGTGTTTGTGGATTCTGCCTTCTGGGAAACTAAAAAAACTTTTATAGGGCAGGATAAACAGACCAAAAGTGTGGTCCCCCCATATAATGAGTTTATCTTCCCGCCAATTTTAAGAAAATTTAAATACGTGTTTTAAAAAATTTTCTGCTTTTAAAACATTCTGATAAAAATCCCCAACAACGTGGTGTGGTGTCTCAGTGTTGGTGGTGTCTACAGTGTTTGGTGTCTACAGTGTTGGTGGTGTCTATAGTGTTGGTGGTGTCTACAGTGTTGGTGGTGTCACAGTGTTGGTGGTGTCACAGTGTTGGTGGTGTCTAAATGTTGGTTGCAACGTTGCAATCCTATTTCGGAAAACGGGGAAAACCCTTTAAGGTGAAATTTCCCAAAGTTTTTCGATACGTACAGCCGGGGGTCGAATCGATTTTAACCAAATTAGAGCTTTAATAACCCCGCAAATTGGCGGGAAGCAAAGGTATTCCTTTTTTTCTTCTGGTTTGAAAGGAAAATTTTGAATCCTTATTTAGCATGATAGGCAGTCATTATACAAATTTAGTGATAGGGTTTTTCAAATGGTTTTTTTTTTATTGGGCAATGTACACCATCAAAATGGGTCTTAGCTTCTTAAATGTATGCCACCAAAATTGGGCCTATTTTTTTTCAGTTTCGAAGGTTGAAAAAGAGCTTTTTGAATTATGTGGGTTCAATAACGGGGGCCCTCTTTCTAGTTATTACAGATGCCTCCCTCTATAAATAAGTTTATTTTAATGAGCCCCATTTCTTTTACATAGCTTTTAGAAATCTCCCTTTAAATGTTAACATTTTCTCGTCACTTTAAATGGACACGCTGTCCCATGGGAGGTTACTCCTATAATTGCCAGTGACTTCTATATCACTGACAATATATTTATGTATATAAAGTTATTGATGTCATAGCAGAATATGACCGAATATTTTATTATTGCCACGTTAATTTCGTTTAGGCTATTACAATATCAATGCTTGTGGATTTTTCTAATGCTATAATATTCATCCTTCTGGTTGTGGGCACTGTTGTGCCTGGGGTCACTTGCTGTACCCTCATCCCTCACTCCTCCAGTGGGAAGACGTTCCTTTTTGGTAAGCTCCTGATGATGTGTTGATTGCAACACGAAAGGCCTAGAGCTATCATTCTACTCCACCCGTGGTTGTTTTGTATAATATATATATATATATATATATATATATATATATATATATATATATATATATATATATATATATATATATATGTATATATATATATATATATATATAGATATATATATAGGGACATGGCTACTATTACAATTTTGAGAACTCTTTGTGTATATAATAAACGCTGATAAACTCTTTACTTTGGCTTGTTTGGTCATAAAAACATGGTGACTGACTCCTCTAATATATTGTGATCAAGTCTGATTTCAAAGATATTGATTAAAATAGGTTAGTGGGTAATGGCAGTTTCATTTTCTATATTGTTGGGCAAATTTATATCTTAAATTATGGTATGTGACACAGTAATAAATAATGATCAAGAAATATAGGTGCACAGGCTATTACTGTCATGCTATCTTGTATGGTCACAGAGGTGGCACAGAAATTATGTTTTCTGATGATATCTATGGCAACAACAATGAATGTCTTCTTTGAAAGGGTACGTTTTCGAAATACCTCAACACATTTAAGTCTTTTGCTTTTTTAAATATATTTTTGCTCATATCATCTGGGTTTTGTAGTAAAATAACCATGATATCGAAAGAAGCCTTGCTATTATTTTTAACATTCATCTTGAAATGCAAGTGGAGTATCCAGAAAGCTTGAGGTGCGTCTGACTAATTGTGCCTACTAGGGCAGGAAGGTTGTGGGCAAGGTGACCAGATGTTGTGTTCGGTGGTCCTCGTGCCCAAGGTGTTAGATTATTTTATTAACGTCCCCACTGATACTGACACCAAGACTCTAACACAGAAGCTCACCAACAGTCAACTCCTCCCATTTCATCTCCAGGATTTAATAAGTATATTTGATCTTTATGCCGACTTTTACTTCCTCAAGCATCAGTATAACAGCTATAAAGTTTTGGGATGCCATTGGGCGGACCCCACATTACTGTTTTTGAAGATTTGTGAACACAGAGGTAACTACACTGTTTAACTCATGTTTGGTGATGAAGATATGCCTGGTATGAAAATATACATGTATATAGTCATGTATTTTTTTAGTTATTGAGCATGTATGTTAGTTACCAGTTGTTAAAGACACTTGTCGATAGATATGTATGTATGTAAACGTATAAGTATGTAGTAGTGTTTTGTAAAATCTAACATATTTAGATTAAAATAAAATTTAAAGAAAAAGTTTTTTTAGTCCTTGGCTATGTGTAACAAAAATGAATTATTAAAATTACGTATTACTTTCCATTTGAACTTTAGAAAGGAAACCCAAAATTTTAGCCTGGGTAAAAAATCTTTTGCCATTATAAACAAATAGGTAAATTTTTCATAAGGCAAATACATAAAATAAATAATTACAAGTTACATCTAGCAGCATGTGTGAATTACCCAGGGTTCAAAAGTTAACAAAACATTTTTCCATTTACGGGGATATCTTTTCATATCTCAAACATTTAGAATTTTGGAAAAATTTTTTTTTTCTTTAAGTCACAAAAAATTACAAAATAAATTACTCTAAACAGGAGACAAAGGATCTCTCTTGTACCATATTTATGAATAAAATTTTTTATTGAACATAATTTAAAATCTGTATCTAGTTATTTTAAACATTTCAATAATTTGATTAGGGTTTTTGGGTTTTTTAAAAAAGTCAAATCATTTACTGGAACTTTGGTGAAAATTGCAAAACTAAACTAATGAGTCAAAAACATTTTTAAAACCTGTAGTTCATTTTTTTTCCTGTCGGCTTATGCCCCAATTTCTATTCATATAGTGTCTACCGGTTCCGAGAGGGGGGGAGTACTCTGCAAATGTTAATGCAATGAATGGGGATACAACCCCGTAATTAAAACAAGAGGAAATTTTTTTCTCATCGTTGACCAATGGAATAACAAAAAATAGTAGTGCTACAGTCAATGGGAAAATTTAAAAATATATATATATCGATGACAAAAATAATGGAGAACGACACCAGGCATGGGTAAAAAAAAGGCAGGCAAGGAGGAGCCCCAACCTCTCAACAACCTTGCCTCTTGCGCTCTCTGCCTCTTCCGTCGAGGCCTTCCTTTTTCTTCCTCCTACCAACATAGTAAAAACGTATTCTTAGGTCTGAGATGGTGATGCTGCGGGCAATTTGCCTGTCTGGAGAAAGGGTAACCCCGAATCAAGGGGCCTAAACGGGTCTGATTACGGGCACATCAATTACATTAGGTGGACTGGGACTCAGGGATGTTCCGTGTCTCTCTGGTAATGCGGCCCCCGGTAGCCTGTTTTGGGGTTTTGTGTTTTGTCTGACTTGAGAGAAGGGCGAGAAACTGAAAGTCTATTTCTTTACTTGACTGAGAGCTGTAAAAACTATGGGTAAATATGTAAAATATAATATGCATCCCGCCAGTTCAAGAAGAGAGCCAAAAAGGGGACCAATGAATGAAGGGGAAAGGAGGAGAATAATTTTTATTTTTTTTTTGATAACATACAGGTACATGTAAATAACTCTTTTTTCCTTATTCCTTTTTTAATTTTTTTTATAATAACTAGTATCTCTAGTGTCTAACATTAAGGTATTAAATGGACCCCAAGGGAAAAAAGTCACTTGGGCTGACTTTTTTGGGGTTTTCCCAGGTTTTCTACACATATGTTTCTATTTTATGATAATCTATGTAACTGTATTTGTGTATACCTGAATAAAACTTACTTACTTACTTACCATGACTTGGCGTTCCCACACACACACATACACACACCAAAAAATGAAAGCAAAATTTTGGTAGCAGTCACTGGAGACTCACAGTATATTTCTAAATTCTACAACACCGCTAGTCTTTACTCCCATTGCTCAATATGTTTCCTAAACAGTTATAATTGATACTTTTTCTTAATTATAACGAACACAAATTTCTATGATTTTTAAAGACAATTAGCATTTTACAAGATAACCAGGGACGCAAAACTAGCTAAATCGCATTTCTAGGCTGGGTAACCGAGAAGAGTATTGTTGAAGTATCTTGTAGAGTAAAGGGTAAAATTTTTTGGGATAAATGTGACTTCACGGAAATATCTGAATATAAAACCCAGTAAATGAAAAACCGTTTAATAAGGGTTTTTTGTGGCTGAGTATCACGCTTTCTTTACTTCCTTTCCTCTGTTTCTGCCTCATCTCCCTTGTTCCGCATGAAATATTATACTGTGTAATTTATACAGTATTAACGCGATGCTAAACTAAATCTTTCATAATACTAAAGCAAAATTTTTTTCCAATATGACGGGGAATTAAGTCTTATAAAAAAATTCATGTAGAGCAACTCCAAATTTATTAACAAAAAAAATTTAATGATAATTGAATAGGGTTGTTTTTATTGTTATTACATTTGGAGTTGTTACAAAGGTTTCATAAAAAGCCCCTGGTGTTTTTGTTTAAAAGGGGGTGTCTGTAATTCTGGTCTCTTGACTGTTTGGGCTGGTCTCTTTACTGTCTGGTCTGGTCTCTTGACTGTTGGTCTGGTCTCTTTACCCCGGTTTTTTGGGCTGGTCTTTTTTGACTGTTTCTGGTCTCTTGACTGTTTGGGCTGGCCCTTTACGTTGCTGGTCTCTTACCCCCCTTTCTGGTCTGGTCTCTTTACCCCTGGTCTGGTCTTTTGATTTTGGTCTGGTCTCTTGCTGGTTTTTACCCGGTTTCGTATTTGTCTTCGGACCCAAAAAATAATTATGAAAAAAGTTGCTAATACTATGCAACTAAAGTGTTTACTTGCTGGGAACCAGAATATTTTCGCTTAACGAGGATTTTAAAAAAAAATACAGATCTTTGGGGAAGAAAGAAAGGAATTTGAAAGTGTAAATTATTTTAAAAGGGGGACTACATTTTTTCTTTACCTTGGGCTTATTGTCTAAGTGAATTATATTAAGAGGAATGTCAAAATAAAGTAAAAAAAAAAAAAAAAATTAGATGAATGAGAAATTATAAATATGAGAGAATCATGGTCAGTAATAAAGAAGTCTGGGTTTAAAACAAAATTTTTGGAAAAACGGTTTATGTAAACAACTCGGGAAAACCCTTTTGTTTTTTATTTTAATCATTATTTTACATCTGGTTTCCGTGAATTAAAAAAAAATACAATAGAAGTACAGAAAAAGAAAAAAGTCAATGTTACCTGCCTGGGGCTTAGGCAAGTTACTGCGCACTAATGAATTATTTTCGGTTCTTTGGGAAAGGGAGACTTTGTTATAACAATATCTACAAAAACCTAATTTTTTTAAAGGGGGGGACCGATAAGCGGGAAGGTCTCAGTCAGATAACCCAAAAAGCTCCAGGGGGGGACTTTGATGGGAAGGCGGGAAACATTATCCTGTTTGATAAATCTTACCTAAACTAATTTTTATTTGGGGGGCCATTAAGGTGACTTCACCCTTTCACTCGGTGAAAAAAGGGTCAGAACCCCCCCTTTTTTCCCTACGGTTAGTTGACATAAATGTAATTGTTTGGAACCTTTTTTTGAACTTTGCCGCCAAACAAGAAGAGGAGAAATATTTGTTTGTCTATAGTGGCAAGTGATTCAATTTCTCGTGTCTGAAAGTCGTCCCGAAATTGTAGTGTGCCTTTCCCAAATTTAATTTTTAGATTTTTTTGTACTATGGCCTCTGAGGTTGTTTGTTCTGCTGGATATTTTTACGAAATTTTGTGTAAATTCTCTGAACTTGTCACCATGTTATTTTTTCATTGACTTAATTTATACCCTTTTAAGCAGTTGTCTTGGGATGTTTCTGTTGGTGATGTCTTTGATGGTACTCCAGACAGTGAGGACTATGTCGAATTTGCTGTTTAAGTGTTTGGCAATCGAGGGCTGGGGGGAACACTCACTATGTCGCGGGTTAAATAAGCCTTAACGAATACCTTCGTTAACACCATACTGATTAACGTTCCCCCCATTGTGTTATCTTGCCCAGGTAAACTCTGCTCCGACACTGCTCGCCTTTTTGCACCCGGGCCCCAGGGTTTTCTTACTTACTAACCTGACATGTGCCCATGTCTAAGAATCAAAGTCCCCTTTACGGGAGGTGTCCTTAACTTAACTCCTACTACGTACCATTAGCTAAAGGACTTATTAACATTTAACAGAATGTCTTAAAATAAGTTTTTTGAGAAACACCTTGTTTGTCATTATGACCTCAGTTGGCGGGGAAACAAAGTCTGGTATATATTGTTCCACCCCCTCTCCTCGTTATGTAAAGAGGGGTGGGATTCCTTTCCCCCCTTCCCCTTCCTCGTTAGAGGTTAATTTCCTCACAAACGTAATACGTATCTAAATAAACGCCAAAATTCTAACATGTTATTCAATAATGAGCCCCTTGTTCATCATCATAAAAGATCCTGTAAAAGAAAAAAATGTGGTTTCCCCTTCTCCCCTTTCCCCGGACAGAATGAAGTAACGGTCAAGGTTCTTAAACTTTCCGTCATAAGTTCAGCTTGGCCTCAAAGTCTTAAAAACGGGAGTGACATCTGTCAGCTGCTATGGCGATGCAGGAGGATTGACCCGTTCTTTCCCTTCCTCTTCCTCGCCCTTGTTCTGCCAGACTCCTGCCTACAAGCAACACATAGGCCTTTGAGCGCTCCTTTCCCTGCTCTCTCAGATATACCCAGAAACACCATAGTCCTTGTGTTAGACCTTCAACGACGCCTTTAATAATAATAATAATAATATCTTTATTTACTACAAGAATGTACATTATACAGACCATAGCTGAATCAATGACATACTACTATATAGAAAGCAGCTTGTTATGCTGAGCATTTCAGGAAAATTGGGTCAGTGTCCCAGGATGCGACTCACGCCAGTCGACTAACAATTACCCATTTTACTGATGGGTGAACATAGACAACCGGGTGTAAGGAAACAATCTGTTTCAACCCTTTCCCGGGAATCGAACCCGACACTCACCGTGTGAAGCGAGACTTTTGTCACCAGGCCCGGGGAACCAGCAGATTAACGTAAATAATCGGTAATCATGAGAGTCAATAATAGTGGATGTTATACAAACACTACCAGGGTGTTGTTATCGCTTACGTATTTACAAATTTTTTGGGGCCCAAAAATAAAGTAGGACATTGTTTTCTAACTTCAGTAAATCACATGATAGTACACAAATAACCCGAACATTGGAAAAAAAATTTTATGACGACGTTTCGTCTGACTTGGACCGTTAACGGAAATGTCGACAAGTTTCTTTCCTAGCTTGTATAGTTCAGTCACTGTATTGTGCAGTTTTGTTCATGTTATAGTGTTGTACACAGAGTCTGATGAAGACAGCAACAATACACAATACTCTGACTGATACTGCAAGGGGATATAAATGGTTTAGAACGCAACAAGTTGAAGAATGGGACACTTGTGCAATATTTTGGGATCTTTTTCTGCGGAAAGTTTGCCAAGTGGTTTCTTCAGTCCAATACAGAGAAAAACGATGGGAAAATGAGGGGTTGGGGTCATGAGCCCTCAGCTATGCCACACTTTTTCAAGACTGAAGAGCCGAACACATCGACTTTTTGGCAGTTTTCTCTGTATTGACTGAAGTCGCCCGGTCGTCGACCAGTCTTCCCGGTGGATCAGGAAAGGCAACAAAGAGATGTGTAAACAAACGGGTATTATATATGGGACTAATTTCAAGCAGCTTTCCAAATGAGTTAGTATCGGATCATGTTTAGAACTGGACACCCAGGGGGCACTAGGCTGATTTATATAAGTTAATTTTGTGGGGCAGAAACATCACACATGCAGTTAAATGTGGGCAAATGTAAGATTCTACAACGAAGATAAAAACTACGTCAGTTAAAAAAAAAATTAAATGTTTATCAGATCTTTCTGACCTCATGGTCAAAAAGGGGCAGGGGGGTTTGTCTGCGTTTGGAGAATGGGTCAGGGGTCAGGGTGGCCATAAACAAAGAAGGACACGGGAATTTCCCCGAGAAAATTGGGGGTTAACGTGTGACACTGAGAGAGCTGGGGAGGGAGGGAGTCAGGGAGGGGGAAGGGGGAGAGGGAGGGAGGAAGTTAGGGAGGGAAGGAGGATGAGAGGGAGGGAGGAAGGAAGGTAGGAGGGAAGGAGGATGAGAGGGAGGGAGGGAGTCAGGGAGGGGAAAGGGGAGAGGGAGGAAGGAAGGTAGGGAGGGAAGGAGGATGAGAGAGAGGGGGGAAGGAAGGTAGGAGGGAAGGAGGATGAGAGGGAGTGAGGGAGGAAGGTAGGGAGGGAAGGAGGATGAGGGGAGGGAGGGAGGGAAGGAGAATGAGAGGGAGGAAGGTAGGGAGGGAAGAAGGATGAGAGGGAGGGAGGAGTACGGTAGGAAGGGAAGGAGGATGAGGGGGAGGGAGGGAGGAAGGTAGGGAGGGAAGAAGGATGAGAGGGGGGGAGGGAGGGAGAAAGGTAGGGAGGGAAGGAGGATGAGAGGGAGGGAGGGAGGAAGGTAGGGAGGGAAGAAGGATGAGAGGGAGGGAGGGAGTAAGGTAGGAGGGAAGAAGGATGGGGAGGGAGGGGGGGAGAAGGTAGGGAGGGAAGAAGGATGAGAGGGAGGGAGGGAGGAAGGTAGGGAGGGAAGGAGGATGAGAGGGAGGGAGGGAGGAAGGTAGGAGGGAAGAAGGATGAGAGGGAGGGGGGGAGTAAGGTAGGGAGGGAAGGAGGATGAGAGGGAGGGAGGGATGGAGGAAGAGAGGGATGGAGGAAGAGGGGGAGGGAGGGAAGTTTGTGGACAAGAAGTGACATCATAACTAATCATATTGAATTATTTAAGTCAGTTATGGTGCTTAATTTATCAACTAAATCAATATTTTTCCCTAACATTAAAGTTAGAAACTTTTCCAACAATTGGGCTCAACATATCTACTAGCCATTTGGATAATTTGTAGGAAATTGAACCTATGGAGATAATTATGGGTCTGGCTAAGTTACCTGGTTTGTGTGTTTTGATTATTCCATGCATATAGGGAAAATAAAATAAATGGTATAAAACACCGACACAATGGAAGTATAAAAACATACGTTTGTGACTTGATAAGCCCTGCGTGGGCAAACGTTGTCAAAAGGATCACAAATATTGCTTATGTGTTTACATTTCCAAAAGGAAAAAGATGGATTGGTGGTCATGATTTTTTTAAAATTTACTATTAATTGCATCAAAGGTTTCTTTGTAAGTTAAGAGGATCTGGTGGTCTGGGGCTAAAGCTCTCGCTTCACACGGCGAGGGCCTAGGTTCGATTCCCAGCCAGGGCAGAAAAATTGGGCGTGTTTCTTTACACCTGTTGTCTATGTTCACCCATCAGTAAAATGGGTACCTGGGTGTTAGTCGACTGATGTGAGTCGCATCCAGGACACTGACCTAATCTGCCCGAAATGCCAGCAAACAAGGACTTTCTATATGTAGTATGTCACTGAGTCAGCTAGGACTGTATACCATGTACATGTACTTGTAAAATAAATATATTATTATTATTATTATTATTATTATTATTATTATTATTATTATTATACTTTGGTAATCAGTTTTTTTTCAAATAATTACAATATGGTTAGTTCTATTTTCACTTTGTTTACAAAAGATCCAGTTAATACCTTGGTAATTACGATTTGCCATTTCCTGTATCAACAAGCACTGAGTTTTTTAATCTTTGCATTGTTGATGCAAAGGTTTGTGTTTAATAGCGAGTTTTTCACTGAGAAGTTTGGTATGGTAATGGGAAATCTTTTCGCATCAGCCCTTAGCCATGTGTATATGAAATATTTTGAAACAAAACTGCTTAACAGAATTCTTCCCGATAAAGCTAAATGGCAAATATGTGGTTAATTTGCTCTGCTTAATGCCCAAGAAAATATATATAAACTATTTCCTACTTGAATTAAATAGTCTGGCTTCATCCATGAAGTTTACTGTTAATTATTTAGGGAAATTGATAATTATTAAGGGAAACCAATGATTTAAATTGAAAATATACAGAAAACCAACAAATAACTGTCCTTATGTGCACTATTATCCTTCATATCTTGATAGATTTAACTTTTCTGCATTATCTTCTATGTTTTTGAGAGCTCTTTGCGCATTTGATGCCCAGAGTTCATAACTGAAAAAAAATATATAAAATTATGAAAAGCGCATGATCTAAAATACCCAGAAAGTTTAAACGGATAAATATTTCATGAAAACGTTCTTGATATATCTTATCTACTTAAGAATTAAAAAAAAAAAGATGTATTTAAAATCATGACAAAAAAAAAAACATTTGTTTAAAGAATTTCTATAAAAATGTTGATGCTAAAAAACCATAAGATTCCCTGAAAAAATTGCAGTAAAGTTTATAACAGGCAAACTGAAAAAAGCCTTGAACCAAGATTATAACAGCATTAATATAGCATTAGAGGTACGGAAACCAAAAAGAGAAACCCCAGTAGCAGCTAGCCAAGCAGAGACAGTAGCTGAGACTCGACCCCCGCAACCGTATATAGATGAGAACATATAAGTGAGAACTGGAAAAAACAAAAGTGATTGTCTCTCAAAGATTGTTTCTCAAGGGTGTATTGGCACTTATCCTGACAGTTTCTGGCAAATATGAAAGATAATAGCTAGGCAAAGTTCTTTTCCCACCCTTGGGGTTTAAAATACAAAATGAAGCCCCAGAATTATTCTTGGTTTTCCCAAGTCTCCAAGGTTCTTAATATGAGGAGGAGCATGGTGTTCCTAGCATCAGTGATAGGGTTATTGAGATTAACACTGTACTCGGTATAGAATGTTAAGAAATAAACCAGACACTGTCGCTATGAATCTAAGTGCATTATGAAAACATGCAATTATATTAAGTTTTACAACCTGCATGAACTGTATCACTATACACAACAAGAGCATTGCATTACTGTAGATGTAATTCCCAAATTTTACTCTTGTTAACCCTTTTGGGCCTAGTTCCTAGGTCTTTTGTGTATCCATGTGCTCTTGCGCTACCGTCCAAGGATAGGTATGGTGTGTACAAAAACTATACTTCAGTGGCAAAATCTAAACCCAAAAATCTAATCCTCTAGTCTTCTAGCAAAGATGCTGTAAGTGTTGGGAACCTGGTTGAAGAGCACCAGCAATGGAGGCCTTCAGGTCTTTTTGGGGTCTTTTGCTGCTAGAAAGGTGGTAAAGCATGTACTACGTGTTTTTGTTTGATATCAGTGCAGGTGAGCACCTATCCGTGGCTTTTTCTTCAAATATTTTTACCCAAATTCCAAGGATTACCCTTTTTTTTTTGTAAAGATGTTCAGCATGATTTTCCGCTTTTGCTTCTTGCCGGCCGTCGACGTGGTCAAGCCTTTTCAGTGAAGGATCATGATATCAAAGCTGCGGGGGTGGTGATGGCCAGGCGGCCTCATGTTAACGTGAGGGCAAAGCCAGGATGATTTTAAAGAAATTTGTTGACTTGTTGGTGTGAATTGTGTAGGAATCTCTTCGTCGTCGTAGTTGTAGGCTGGGGTTGTTATTTTTTTAGTTTTTAAATATATGGGAATTTAACAAAACATAGTTATTAAAGAAAAAAAAATATTCACAATTATGCTTCAGCCTTAGAAAAAAAAAAACCAAAATAACCCCCAATCATTCAACGGGGGGTACTTCTTTTTTTTTTTAAAACTCGAGTCATTTTAAAAAAGGTATCTATAATCCATATTCAAAGTTTTCACTACAGAACACGCAAAAAAGGGGAAAAATATTTGTATCCAGTCTGACTAACAGAGGCTGTCATGTGGTTGCTGACGCGATGGTTGTTACGTGGTTTACCTCTAGGTTGTTCCGGGGTCAGCCCCCCCACTCCCCCCGTTGCTCAACTTTCCAACCTTCCGATACGTCCTCACTTCTATTCCATCCATCACTAATTTATAAATCCGATCAACTTATTTAACTCCATTCTTTTAAAATAATTTTCAAGACTAAAGAAGCCCCTCGGGGGAAACTTTTCCTTTTAAAAAAGTTCTGAACTATAGATAGGGAAGAATGGCCTGAGACATTTTGTAATGGGAATATGGAGCAAACAAAATTCAACAGTAGATTATTAAATATATTTGCCGTCACCAGATATATAAAAGTATTTCACTTTGTACAATATTAAAATATAAAGTAATAAACGGGGGCAAAAGGCAAAACAGAAGCCAGAGGATCAGACTAACCAGCAGGTAGGCAAGTCTCCTTTGGGGCCCCGGGAACCACGTTGCTTTAGCTTTGGCGGTCTTCCTGTGATTGGTCAATGAACCAAGGTACGATTTAATGATAGGTACCTTTTATCTTTAAACCCTTGCACCTGTTTGCTGGTTGGGAGGCAGCCTATATGGGGGTGTGAATACACTGAATAAAATGAAAGACCTTTTCATGCCACAATTGTACATTTGTAATAAAATCTGCTTTTTTAATGCAAACTGCTTTAATGACAAGAAGTTTTCCTACTTACAATTTGCTCACTGCCCTTTTTCTTTCTCCATTTTCACTTTTTAGCTTTTTTTTTAAAGGTATACCCGGTATAAAGGTTTTGGGGGGCAACGCCCCCGCAGCTTTGTCTGAGACGAGGTCTCGTGGTGGGTCAGGGTCGATCAACCAGGCTGTTACGGCTCCGCCCAAAACCCACGTGAGAACCAAGCCCAGTGGAAGGACGACTTTAGGGGCTTTCCAGCGCCTTTGAAGAACCCAGGCGTCTTTGGTAAACTTTTTTTTTGTATGCTGGTAGGCAGTTTAACAGTCTTTGGCCTGACACTTATTGTTTGTCTCTTTGGGACTGTGGCGCCAATGCCATTGGGGCAATGTTGCACTCCCCGGGGTCTTTTTTCTTTTTGGAGGATTTTAATTTCAAGATTGGACAACCCCCTAAGATTTTCCAAGCGTATTTTTCATGTATCTTTCTCGTTTTATGGGAAAACAAATCAAGGGGTTTCAACCATTCCGTAATTTAGGTGCTTCTTCTACTTATTTTGTCGTGAAAGTTCTCTGTACATTCTCCCGGTCAACAATTTCGCCGCCTTGAAGGGGCAGTTAGTGAACAGATTCCAGCCAGAGAGAAAAGCATTTGAAGAGAATCATCAGGGGTTGGCGCCTTAGTTCTGAAGGTTCTCATTATCCATCCTATAATTTTTTCTGCAGATGAGGAATACATTGTTGTGGTCTTTGGGTGAGACCCTTTGACATTATCACTCCCAGGTCCTTCAATTAATTTTTCGCCATTGTGTTTTTAAATTTTTTTTATATCCAATACAGTTTTAATTTCCCAAGTTTTCCATATCCGATAGTTGAATTTCTCTTCACTGAACTTCATATTGTTTTCTCCCCCATTTCTTTATTTTTAAAAATCCCTCCGCTTCATCCTCTATTTTAACGAATCAAAATATTCTCCTAATTCCCTAAGTATTCATTTTGTGACAAGTCTTTTTTTTTTCCTCTCTCCAAAAGGGTTTTTTGGTCACTGAAATATTTTTGGTTATGACTCTACTTTTCTTTATTTTTTTCGTTCTTTTTAATTTTAATTTTGTTTTCTTTTTGATATTTCCCCCTTCCCCATCTCATTTTATACCTAACATTCACAAACATCTTTTCACCTCTTCTTTTTTAAAATTCAGCTTCCTGTCAAACCTGAATCTTCTAGCATTATAATGGCGTTTATTAATGTATACCATACCTTGTTACAACTCCACCTTTCCAATTTTCCTTTTTCCAACTGAGCATTTCTTTGAGCTGCCGTAAGTACTACAGTTTGATAAATAATAATCAGAGATACCCCCTCGAAAAAAAGATCCCGGGTCATTTTAACTTACCATAATATGAGTTTTTGGGGTTGCACCTTCGTCCTGTCTTGTATATACGTTTTTTCATTTTTTTGAATCAAAGGGCCCAGTATGGTACCTGATAGGATGGCCTAGACGAAAAAGGATGAAGGAGGCGCAACTAGGAGAAACTAGAGATATGGAGCAATCAGAAGAGAGGGTTTCGCAGAACCTTAGTCATGAGTTTTTCAGGGGGCCATCGCCCTCAGCTGACCGAAATTTTAGCGAAGGTCAAATATTTTGATCCTTTCACGAGTTTAATCTTAATTTACTGGGTAGAAATATTCCATTGGGGTTTCCCCTCCTCACAGTGCAGTGAATTGCACCGCGAATTCTACCTTAGTCTGAGTCCCCTCTTTTAAGGTAATTATGGGATACTTCCAGTGATGTACGTCGATACAAAAAGTACCTATATTGGATTATACCCTTATATCTCCCTCACTGGTATAAGATTGAATCCGAAACATGGTGGCTGAGTTAAGGGTTACCTCATTATGCTTCCACATCTTCCATCGTTCTTCTTGGGTTGGGCGAAGAAACCACTGGCTGGGAAACGTTTTTTAGTAAAAATTTCCAAATTTTCAAAATGTCCCATTCTTCAACTTGTCCGTTTTTTAAACATTTCCATCAAAGGAATTCTCGTATCCCATAACCTCAGCCCCCCCTACCTCAGCCCCCAACCTCAGCCCCCCCTACCTCAGCCCCCCCTTTCATCAGCCCCCCATTTCAAAACCCAAATAAGAATCAGAGTAAATGAAAGGGATTTTACTAAATTAATTTTTTTAACGAAAAATCTTAATTTTTTAGATAAAATTTAAAATTTTCCCGTTTGTGGAGGATGGGGCCCCTTTCCCACGATAAAAAAAAACATGGTTCCAAAAACAGCTTATTGATGAATCCCAAAAGTCAGCCGTCCCCAACACCTTCTCAGGGATCCATCTATGGCCTCATTCTCCCAAGGGGGGAAAAAATAAACATCAATTTTTGGGGTTATTTCCCCCAAAAGGGGCTATCCCCTATCTCAGTCATTTGACAACTGAAAGGCTGTTTACTCAGTTTTTTGGGGGGTCGCCCACGAGTCACTGGGGGATAAATCGCCAAAGCAAAATTTTGCATTCCTAACTGCGCAGAAGGTGGCATCTAGGTTTTGCAGACTTACCTGGGTATTTGTAAGGACCCTTAATTCACACCCCGGGTAGGCTGCTTGTTTTTAAAAACGCGCTGAAGAGTCACTGTTTTAGACGACGAAACTCATTGTCCCTTTGTTCTTTAATGTCGTCTTTTTTCCGAAGAAGTGGCACACTTCTGAATATACTGGGTGTTGATGTTATTCACTAAAACGGAAAAAGAATTCTTATCCGATTTGACGTTA